>BOPN01007579.1:0-5000 GCA_017312705.2 Penaeus japonicus | reverse complement strand
AGCGAATCTTGACAAGACAGAAAATATGTATTGGTGAGTGTTGGTAGGAATGTCAAGCACAGATGACAATGGTCTCAGTCATATGAAGACACTTGAAGAGATTATATGAATAAAAGTAATGAGGAGTATGATCCTTTAATAAAACTGATTGTAAGGATAATAATAATAATAATGATAGTGATAAGGATAAGGAATATTAAGGAAAATAGTAAAGGTAATAATGATAATACTGTGAATAACTAATAAATAGCACTGATAAAAATATAGAATACAATGATAACAATAACAACAATGATAATGATAAGAATGATAATGATAATAATAACAATAATAATAATCATAACAATAGCGACAGTTGTGATAATAATGATAATGATGATACTGCTTATGATAATATAATGATGATTATTGTAATCATTATGATTATTATTATCATCATTATCATTATGTTGATAATAATGATACTGTCAGTGACAACAACATCAATAACAACAATAATTCTGATAAAAAAAATGATAACAATAGCAATAATAATGACAAAAACAATAGTGATAATAATAATAAGGATGAAAATAGCTTTGATAATAATAATGATAAGAAGGATCATACCAGCAATAATGAAAATAATGAAGATACTGAAGTCGGTGAATACAAAAAAAAACAAAAAAAAATGAGTTACAGTAATGAAAAGCAACAGGTTAGGACGCACTGTCTAATAAAGACACAGGTGCAGATGGCAACGGCTCATAGGTTAAAGAACCTAGCTTCTGCCTCTCTATCCTGACAAGTAGGGGGCAGGTGTGTGACAGGAGGTCTTCGGCCGCCGCGAGGAAGAAGGGCGTCTCAAATAAAGCTTTCATCCCACTTTATCAGACTTCAAACTTCAAACTGTTTAGCATTATCATGATAACAATAACTATGGGGATAATAATGATAATGTCATTTATGATAGTGGTTAAGTTAATGGTGATGATGATGATAAAGAAGTAATGATAATGATGATAATGATAATGCTAATACTAATAATAATGATGACAGTAATAATAATGATAATAACAATAATGATAATAATGATAGAAACTATAATGATAACAATAATAATAGAAATAATAACAATAATGAAAGTACTGATGATAACAATGATAATGATGATACTAAGGACAATAATGATAAAAATAAAGATCATGATAAGAATGATGATAATAACAATGATTATAATGATATGTTAATGACGACAATGACAATACCAATAAAGATAATAATAATGACGATGATAGTGACAGTAATAATAATAGCAATTGTAACAATGAGAATAACAATGATAGCAATAATAATATTGATAATAATGATAATGTTAATAAGGATAGAGCAATAGTTATGATAATAATGATAATGTTAATAAGGATAGAGCAATAGTTATGATAATAATGATAATTATGAAAATGATATCATTAACAGCGAAATATTAATGACCATGGTAATAATCTCAATGATAATGAAGATGATAATGGTAATAGTAGAATACTGATAATGATAATAGTAATAAGGGTAATAAAACCAATAATAAAAATGACGATAACAGTAAAAAAAAAAAAAAAAAAAAACTGAAAACATTAATAGATATGATAATGATATAACAAAGATGGTTGTCATATTCATCATTGTTCTTTTCATTATTTTGATGTTTGTTATCAAATAATAATGATAAGAATAAGAGTGACAATTATAATGCTTATGAGGATAATTATAATCTAGATAATAATAATAATACTAATCATAATGATAACAATGATAAAACAGTGATAATGACAGTGATAATGATACTAAAAATGATGACAGTACTTATGATAACAACAACAATAGTAGTAATGATGATAATGCTAATAATGAACAGGAACAATAGCAGTAATGATGATAATACTAATAATGACGATGATAGTAATAGTGATAATAATAATGATAATAATGATGATGATAATCATTATGATAATAAAGATAACAATAATGTTAATGATATTAATAACAACAACAACAATAACAATAATGATAATAATAATTATCAAAATGATAACAATCAAAAAAAGAATATGGATAATGATAAAAACAACAACTATAGTAGAAATAACAAAAGAACTATATATAAATCACACTAATCTTTACGATGCCCCTCATAATTCTGAGAGCTTATAACACAATTCTGAGTTTAAGGTTGGCGGCATTCCACGGCATCATTTGATACAGATATGAAATGCCGGAGAATAACCTTGGCTGTCTTTAGTTAAGACCGATAGATGGAAATCAAGGTTGCTTGTGAAACTTCTTATACAATTTTGGGGAAAACGAGATAAGAATATTTACATAGATATATATATATATATATATATATATATATATATATATATATATATATATAAATATATATACATACATATATATATATATATATATATATATATATATATATATATATATATATATATATATATATATATATATATATATGTATGTATGTATACTTGTTATAATTTTTGTTGATATTATGATAGCTATCATCATTATTTTTATCATCTTAATTAAGCATCACCATTGTTATTATGCGCCTATTATCACTACCACCATCCTCTTTATTAACATTGGGAGTGGTATTAGTATGGGTATAATTATATAATTGGCATTATCATTATTATTAACAGTACCATCATCACTATCATTATCATCATCACTAGTTTTATCAATAAAAGTGACAGTAGAATCTGTTTGCTTAGATCTGAAAACTGGAACCAAAACAAGTTTAAATCAAGGCTGCTCATTGGTCAAATCAACGCGCAGAAACGTCATAGATCTTCAGTTCTTTATTTTTTTCACGGTTGTATATCTATATTCATAAATTACTTTATGTATAAACATCCAGTCTAAATGAAGAAGCATTTCCGGAGTGAGTGTTCATAATCAAAAATGTTATGCTTGATTTCAGAATTCAGTGATGACATCATCATGAAATCGCTCTGTAATCATTTTCAAATAGACGATTTTCTTTATTCCTTATATATCTAATAATGATTTTTTTTATTTACTTGTTAAAATCATAAGTGGTTGGCTGTATTCTGTATTCTATAAAAAAAAATGGCTGCAGCTCACATTGGCATAAGTACATTACATGACGTTTCGGTTCATTAGCTTGTTATCGGTAAGCATATCTATTTGTTATGATATTCGCCACTATATTTCGGAATAAACAAAACAAATTTCACCCCCCCCCTTATTATTTCGCCTTTTCTCTATCGGAGAAATATTTGAAAATTAAGTAATGGTAACATTACTAATGGCGGGGAACTGAAGCCGAGCGCCGGAAATTGTACCAAAACTTTGACGAAACTTTGAACTAACAAAGTAATTGTTTTTATTCACAAAGCTTATCTGACGGAATTTAGAACTCTTTAAAAGGAAGTCTATTTCCTTCCAGTTCAGTGATTATAGCAATGTAAAAGCAATGATGACAGTAATGATGAATTAAAGTTATTATTGCTATTATCATTATCATTACCATTATCAATATCAACATTACAAATTACTTTTACAATAGCAAAATAATAATGACAATAATGAAAATTATAACAATAAAAGAAAAAAAATAGTAATGATGATATGATGATGATGATGTGATTATTATCATTATCAATCTGTCGAATCGCAAGAAGCAAGCGAAGGCGATGCTTGCGCGACGGTCGGTCACTCTCGTATGGTGACCAGAGTGACTCCCTTCTCCGTCCCCCTCGCCACTTTGCTTCCACCAATAGTAGTCGAGCTGTGTGTACACTCAAGTATCACACTTTTGTGAACTATAATAGTAGCATTATAAGGTTAATTTTCAGTATTATTATACTATTATTTTTAGTATCATTATCATTATTGAAGCTACAATTGTCATCATGGTTAACATTCTTGTCTTTCCCAATCAAGTTTCTTATAGTTCTTAAAAAAAAGAAAAAAAAATGTAGACCTTACCTTTAGTAATAATTTCTTTATCATTATTGCACTCTTCGTCCTAATCATAATCACCGATTGTTTTTCATCTTCATTATCATGCTAGCCTTCATGGTCAACATAATTGTTACCTTCATTATCAACACCTTCCCATCACTGTTATTAGATTAATAATCAAAATGATTGAAATACTAATATCGTCCAAACATTCATGAAGAGAACACTTAGAAGCCTGGCTTATCTTCATCGACCGTTGCATCAACAAAGGACAGTTCATAATTTAAATTACCTGTGATCGCGCTCTCCTGAATTATGAAATTACGGCAAAATACAAACAATATACATAACATACTCGTATTGCACCTACCTTTACCTTTACGAAGATTACGACGAATTTCTCGAGGTTGAGTGAGAGCTGTCCGTGTTTCACTCCCTGTCCTTCCCTTTCTCGACGGGGCTTGTTCACAAATCTTACACAAACGAATATTACAAATACATTTCCCGAACGAATAGCGTCGTTATGTTGTACTTGGAAATATGTTTGTTCTTTTCCTTCTTAGCGAAAGGAAAACCGAAACCGAAAAGAATCAATTTGACAGAAAAAGAAGAAGAAAACACCTTTGGCCCAACGGACTCAGTATAAGAACTCCAGTATCCATTGTTAGATCGAGTCTTATCAGCTTATCTCTCACCATAAAGTCCTTCCTCACGTCACAATTCCCCCGAATTATCTGGGATTAGGGACTGACTGCCTTCGTGTGTCTGGTTCTGGTTCTGTTTCTATCTTCCTTTGAATATATGTAGGTGAGTATGTGTGCGTGTGAATGTATTTGTGTGTGTGCGTTACCTTTCATGTTATCCCGGTCTCCTATTCAGAAAACTACATCCCGTTCAACTATAAACTTCATTCACACCTTTTATGACGCAGTGTCGTGTCAATGACGTCATATCTGAATCCCTTCATAAATCGTTGGACGTTCCGAGTATTCCCGAATTCCCGAATATATATATATATA
>BOPN01007578.1:42500-47500 GCA_017312705.2 Penaeus japonicus | reverse complement strand
TTGAATTGTTGATGAGATAAAGAGAGAGAGAGAGAAGGAGACAGACACACAAAGAGAGAGAGAAAGAGAAGTAGGCAAAGAGAGATATAAAGACTCTCTCTCTCTTTCTCTCTTCCTTTTCCCTCTTACCATTATTGCATTATTATTAATATTTACTGCATTATACCATTACAGCATCTTTATCTTATTCATCATGCACAATATATATCCAAACTATTGGCCACAATTTTTATCTAATTCCCCATTTTTATCCAATTCATTACGCATTTTTCTTTATCGAATTCATCATCGCCTCTTTTTATCTAATTCTGAATCTTTAACTAATTCGCCTCTTTTTTTCCTCCGCAGCAATCATGGTTCTTCGGCAGTGATGCCAATGAGGATGACACGTCAACCCAGAACCCGCAGGACTATGCCAGCACCGACTACTCGCAGGGAGAAGCGGATGACTATTACGATGAGGAGTACAGGACCAGTTCCCAGCGGAACGACTCGGAGCGTGGTGGCAGCTTCTCGTACGGGGGTTCTTCTAGCGGGGGTGTCTCAGGTTCCGTAGGATTCTCCGGGGAAGGTGGAGGAGCTACGGGATCTGGTACCTCGAGTGGTAGGACTTACTACACGTCCGACGGAGGTTACGAAAGTTCCTACTCGACTGGTGGAGGAGCTGGGGGTTCCTACTCGGCTGAAGGAGGATACGAGAGTTCCTACTCGACTAGTGGAGGAGATGGCGAGTCCTCGGACGGTTACTATTCGGAGGATTCCTCTTCCTACGGCGACGGGGAGGGACGGCGCTACTCCTCCTCCTCCTCTAGGGATCGGGACTACGGATCGAGACGGGTCTACACCTCTAGTTCAAGTTCCAGTTCCAGTTCGGGATCAGACTACGGAATAGTTGGGAGTCGGGAGCGAGACCGAGGCTATGGAGGAGGTTACGGAGGTGCAGGTGAAGGATCCTATAGCTCAGGAGGTTACGGAGGAGGTTACGGAGGTGCAGGTGAAGGGTCCTACGGGTCAGGAGGAACCGGAGGAGGCTACGGAGGCGCAGGGGAAGGGTCCTACGGGTCAGGAGGAACCGGAGGAGGCTACGGAGGCGCAGGCGAAGGGTCCTACGGGTCTGGAGGAACCGGAGGAGGCTACGGAGGCGCAGGTGAAGGGTCCTACGTGTCTGGAGGAACCGGAGGAGGCTACGGAGGCGCAGGTGAAGGGTCCTACGGGTCTGGAGGAACCGGAGGAGGCTACGGAGGCGCAGGAGGAAGCTACGGAGGATCCTATGACAGTTCCTACAGCAGTGAAGGATCCTATGCCTCGGGGAGTGCTGGAGGAGGAAGCTACGGAGGATCCTACGGAGGCGGCAGTTCCTCCCAGGCCCAAGTAGGAGCTCGCCCTCGACCTCAACCCCGACCTCGACAGAATTGCAGCGGCAGAGATTGCAGTAATTGCACATGCGTTGGAGAAAAAGGATCTAGAGTAAGAGATTATTTTTTTTTTCTTCTTCTTAAAGAGAAAGAGAGAGAGAGAGAGAGATTTGCAGAGAGGGAGAGAGTGAGAGAGACTTAGAGAGAGAGAGAGAGAGAGAGATTTTCAGAGAGAGGGAGTGTGAGAGAGACTTAGAGAGAGAGAGAGAGAGAGAGATTTTCAGATAGAGTGAGAGAGAGACTTAGAGAGAGAGAGATTTTCAGATAGAGTGAGAGAGAGTGTGAGAGAGACTTAGAGAGAGAGAGATTTGCAGAGAGGGAGAGAGTGAGAGAGACTTAGAGAGAGAGAGAGAGTAAGAGAGAGAGAGAAAGAGAGAGAGAGAGAGATTCAGAGAAAGATTCAAACAGAGAGACAGAGAGAAAGAAAGAGAGAGAGTACATGCCTGGATTTAAAAAGAAAATTTATGATAAATATAGGATATATAATGTAAATGATGATTGACAAAGAGAGAAAGAGAGAGAGAGGAGAGAGAGAAAGAGAAAGGAGCAAAAGAGAGAGAGAGGAAGTGAATTATTCATTTTCCTTTTTTTCAGAGATGATAATGATAATAATAATGAAAATAATGATAATGGTAATAATAATGAAAATATTGAAATTGATAATAAAAATATTGATAATGATGATCATGATAATAATAACAATAATGATAATAATAATGATAATGAGGATGATAATATTATTAGCAATAGACCATCATCACCCTTAACCCAATCACCCTTAACTCAACCGATTCACCCTTACTCACCCTTAACCCAACCACCCTTTCTTATCCTTAACCCAACCCAATCACCCTTACTCACCCTTAATCCAACCCATTCACCCTTAACTCAACCCATTCAGCCTTAACCAATATTCACCCTTATCCCCCCTTATTCACGCTTATTCTACCTTATCCACCCTTAATCTCCCTTAACCCATATTCACCCTTAATCTCCCTTAACCCATATTCACCCTTAATCTCCCTTAACCCATATTCACCCTTAATCTCCCTTAACCCATATTCACCCTTAATCTCCCTTAACCCATATTCACCCTTAATCTCCCTTAACCCATATTCACCCTCATTCACCCTTAACCCATAATTCCCCTTAACTCTTATTCCCCCTTAACCCATATTCACTCATATTCACTCTTATTTACCCTCATTCACTCATATTCACCCTTAGCCCATATTCCCCCTTATTCACCCATATTCACCCTTATTCACTCTTATTCACCCTTATTCACTCTTATTCACCCATATTCACTCTTATTCACCCATATTCACCCTTATTCACCCATATTCCCCCTTATTCACCCATATTCCCCCTTATTCACCCATATTCCCCCTTATTCACCCATATTCACCCTTATTCACTCTTATTCACTCTTATTCACCCTTATTCACTCTTATTCACCCATATTCACCCATATTCGCCCATATTCACTCTTATTGACCCTTATTCCTCTCTTCCAGGGCGTGCCAGGTGGACCAGGCCCTCAGGGTGAAAAGGGTCAGCAAGGGTTCCCTGGAATGGAAGGACTGGTCGGCCCTAAGGGACAGAAAGGATCTCCAGGTCCTCAGGGACCCACCGGACCTAAGGGTGATAGGGTGAGTGTTGGGAAGGTGGGAGGGGGAGAGGGGGGTAGATGGGGGGTGGTGGGGACTGGGAGGGGGGGTTGTAGGGTGGGAAGGGTAGATGGGTGGGGACTGGGAGGGGGGTTGTAGGGTGGGAATTACTCAGAAGGGCTTTAGGGTGAGTCACTTTACTCAGAGAGACATTAGGGTGAGTCACTTTACTCAGTAGGGCTTTAGGGTGAGTCACTTTACTCAGAAGGGCTTTAGGGTGAGTCACTTTACTCAGAGAGACATTAGGGTGAGTCACTTTACTCAGAAGGGCTTTAGGGTGAGTCACTTTACCCAGAAGGGCTTTAGGGTGAGTCACTTTACTCAGAGGGGCTTAAGGGTGAGTCACTTTACTCAGAAGGGCTTTAGGGTGAGTCCCTTTACTCAGAAGGGCTTTAGGGTGAGTCACTTTACTCAGAGACTTTGGGGTGAGTCACTTTACTCAGAGGGGGCTTTAGGGTGAGTCATACCACTCAAAGGCTTTGGGTGAGTCACTTTACTCAGAAGGGCTTTAGGGTGAGTCACTTTACTCAGAAGGGCTTTAGGGTGAGTCACTTTACTCAGAAGGGCTTTAGGGTGAGTCACTTTACTCAGAAGGGCTTTAGGGTGAGTCACTTTACTCAGAAGGGCTTTAGGGTGAGTCACTTTACTCAGAGAGACTTTAGGGTGAGTCACTTTACTCAGAGTGGCTTTAGGGTGAGTCCCTTTACTCAGAAGGGCTTTAGGGTGAGTCACTTTTCTCAGAAGGGCTTTAGGGTGAGTCACTTTACTCAGAGAGACTTTAGGGTGAGTCACTTTACTCAGAGGGTTTTAGGGTGAGTCACTTTACTCAGAGAGACATTAGGGTGAGTCACTTTACTCAGAAGGGCTTTAGGGTGAGTCACTTTACTCAGAAGGGCTTTAGGGTGAGTCACTTTACTCAGAAGGGCTTTAGCGTGAGTCACTTTTCTCAGAAGGGCTTTAGGGTGAGTCACTTTACTCAGAAGGGCTTTAGGGTGAGTCACTTTACTCAGAAAGGCTTTAGGGTGAGTCACTTTACTCAGAAGGGCTTTAGGGTGAGTCACTTTACTCAGAAGGGCTTTAGGGTGAGTCACTTTACTCAGAGAGACTTTAGGGTGAGTCACTTTACTCAGAAGGGCTTTAGGGTGAGTCACTTTACTCAGAGTGGCTTTAGGGTGAGTCACTTTACTCAGAGAGACTTTAGGGTGAGTCACTTTACTCAGAAGGGCTTTAGGGTGAGTCAGTTTACTCAGAGGGGCTTTAGGGTGAGTCAGTTTACTCAGAAGGGCTTTAGGGTGAGTCACTTTACTCAGAAGGGCTTTAGGGTGAGTCACTTTACTCCGAAAGGCTTTAGGGTGAGTCACTTTACTCAGAGGGGCTTTAGGGTGAGTCACTTTACTCAGAGGGGCTTTAGGGTGAGTCACTTTACTCAGAAGGGCTTTAGGGTGAGTCACTTTACTCAGAGAGACTTTAGGGTGAGTCACTTTACTCAGAAGGGCTTTAGGGTGAGTCACTTTACTCAGAAGGGCTTTAGGGTGAGTCACTTTACTCAGAAGGGCTTTAGGGTGAGTCACTTTACTCAGAGAGGCTTTAGGGTGAGTCACTTTACTCAGAAGGGCTTTAGGGTGAGTCACTTTACTCAGAAGGGCTTTAGGGTGAGTCCCTTTACTCAGAAAGGCTTTAGGGTGAGTCACTTTACTCAGAAGGGCTTTAGGGTGAGTCACTTTACTCATAGTGGCTTTAGGGTGAGTCACTTTACTCAGAAGGGCTTTAGGGTGAGTCACTTTACTCATAGTGGCTTTAGGGTGAGTCACTTTACTCAGAGAGACTTTAGGGTGAGTCACTTTACTCAGAGTGGCTTTAGGGTGAGTCCCTTTACTCAGAAAGGCTTTAGGGTGAGTCACTTTACTCAGAGAGA
>BOPN01007578.1:22500-35000 GCA_017312705.2 Penaeus japonicus | reverse complement strand
TATATATATATATATATATATATATTTAGATAACTTTTTTTAGGTAATTATTATTATTATTTTTTTTTAGAAATAAAAATGTGATTTATTTTTCTGTGATATATATATTTTTTTTAAATCTAAAGATTGTCATCACTATACCGTCACTATAACTTTTTCTCATACTCATACAAGCCATACCATCACCATACCCACCCCGTCACCATAATCACCATACCATCACTATAAACACCATAACCACACCATCACTATACCCACCACAACCACATAAAAAACAGGCCCCCAACCCATCACCATAGTCACTATAGCCGTCCCCATACTCACCATACCCCCACCCCTTATCCCTGTCACCATACCCACCATACACCACCATACACCATATTCGCTATACCATCATCATACACACCTGTCACCATACACCCCCCGTCATCATACACCCATCACTATACTCCTCATACACCCCCATCACCATAGTCATAATACCACCGTCACCATACTCACCATACACCCTATCACCATACCCCATCACCATACAGTCACCATACCTCTACCCTTTACCCCATCGCATACTCACCATACCGTCACCATACACCCCCATCACCATACCCCCCATCACCATACACCCCATCACCATACCGTCACCATACACCCCATCACCATACTCACCATACCGTCACCATAAACTAACCCCCTTTCCCCTTTCCCCTTCCCCTTCCGTACCCTCAGGGCGTGCCAGGAGAGAAGGGCATCCCAGGGTCGGATGGACCTAAGGGCGAGAGGGGACCCCAGGGCGACAGGGGTCTTCCTGGACCCCGCGGTAGTAAGGGCGAGAAGGGACTGCCAGGATATCATGGACCCCCGGTAAGGAAAAGAGAGAGTGGGGGAGGGAGAGAGTGGGGGAGTGGGTGGGGGAGAGAGAGTGGGGGAGTGAGAGTGAGAGAGAGGGGAGTGAGAGAGTGGATGGGGGGAGTGAGAGTGAGGGAGAGAGTGGGGAGTGAGAGAGAGAGAAAGAGTGGGTGAGAGAAGGAGTAGGTGAGAGAGTGGGTGGGGGGAGTAAGAGTGTGAGGGAGTGAGTGAGAGAGAGAGAATGTGGGGGAGAGAATAATAGAGAATGAGAGAGAGAGAGAAAGAGAGAGAATAATAGAGAATGTGAGAGGGAGAGAGAGAGAGAAAGAGAAAGACAGAAAGAAAGAGAGAGGGCGAGAGACAGAGAGAGAATAAGAGAGAGAGAGAGAAATATTTGTATATATACATTTATATAGATGGATCGCTGCAAAGATAAATATTTATATATAAAAAGATAGATCAATTGATAAGCAATCCAAAGTCAAACAGGTAAATGGATAAAAAATGAATATAAAATGAAAAAAAAAATGGAATTATCATTAATCATTTCTTGATTTTCCCCTTCCCCTTCCCCCTCCTCCTCCTCCTCCTCCTCCTCCTCTTCCTCCTCCTCTTCTTCCTCCACTCCCCCCTCCAAAACATCCAACTCCTCTTCCTCCACCTCCACCCCAAACACCTCCCCACCCCCCACCTCCTCTCCCCTTCCCCCACCCCCTACCAATACCACCCCCCTAATACCCCTCTCATCCCCACCCTCCCCACCACACTACCCCCACCTCCCCACCCCTCCAATACCCCTACCTCCTCCCCCTTTCCCCCATCCCCACCCCCACCCCCATCCCCTCCACCACCCCCTTCCTCACCCCACCCCTTTCCTCACCCCACCCCTTCCTCCCCCACCCCTTTCCTCACCCCACCCCTTTCCCCCACCCCCTTCCTCTCCCCCCCCACCCCCCCTCACAGGGTCGCGAGGGCGTCCCAGGTCCTCCAGGCCCCAACGGCTTCAAGGGTGACCGAGGGCCCCGGCAACTTGAGACGGCCTTCCAGGGCTCAAGGGCGAGAAGGGAGTGGGTGGTTCCCGGACAGGACGGATCCAGGGTGACGGGGTCCCTCCTGGCCCTTCGGTGGTGAGGTCTTCTTCAGGGGGGTTTGGGGGGTTTTAGGGGGGGGTTTAAGGGAGGTTTAAGGGGGGTTTAAGGGGGGTTTAAGGGGGGTTTGAGGGAGGTTTAAGGGGGGTTTAAGGAGGGTTTGAGGGAGGTTTGAAGGGGGGTTTTAGGGGGTTTAAGGGGGTTTAAGGGGGGTTTGGGGAGGTTTGGGGGTTTGAGAGGGTTTAGGAGAATTTGGGGGAGGTTTGAGGGAGGTTTAAGGGAGAGGTTTAAGGGGTTTAAGGGGGACCCGACGGCTTGGACGGCCTTCCGGGGCTCAAGGGCGAGAAGGGGGCAGGTGGTTTCCCCGGACGGGACGGATCAAGGGCGACCAGGGTCCTCCTGGCCCTTCGGTGGTGAGTCTTCTTCTAAGGGAGGTTTAAGGGGGTTTAAGGGGGGTTTAAAGGGGGTTTAAGGGAGGTTTAGGGGGGCAAAAAGAGGGGGTTCGGGAGTTTAAGGGGGGTTTAAGGGGGGGGGGGGTTGAGGGAGGTTTAAGGGGGGTTGGGGGGGTTTAAGGGGGGGGTTTGAGGGGGTTTAAGGGAGTTTAAGGGGTTTAGGGGGGTTTTTGGGGGGTTGAGGGAGGAGGTTTAAGGGGAGTTAAGGGGGTTTGAGGGGGGGGTTAGGGGGGGGTTTAAGGGAGAATTTAGGGGGTTTAAGGGAGGTTTAAGGGGTTTAGGGAGGTTAGGGGGTTTAAGGGGGGGGTTTAAGGGGGGGGTTTAAGGGAGGTTTTGAGGGGTTTAAGGGAGGTTTAAGGGGGGTTTAAGGGGGGTTTAAGGGGGGTTTAAGGGAGGTTTAAGGGGAGGTTTAAGGAGGGTTTTAAGGGAGGTTTAAGGGGGTTTAAGGGGGACCCGACGGCTTGGACGGCCTTCCAGGGGCTCAAGGCGAGAAAGGGGGCAGGTGGTTTCCCCGGACAGGACGGATCCAAGGGCAGTCGAGGTCCTCTGGCCCTTCGGTGATGAGTCTTCTTCTAAGGGGGGGGTTTAGAGGGGGGTTTAAGGGGGTTTAAGGGGGTTTAAGGGGACCCCGACAGCGGACTGGAAGCCAAGGGCCGCGAAGGGGGGCAGTGTGGTTTCCCCGGACGGGACGGATCCAAGGGCGACCGGGGTCCTCCTGGCCCTTCGGTGGTGAGTCTTCTTCTAAGGGAGGTTTAAGGGGTTTAAGGGAGGTTTAAGGGGGGTTTAAAAGGGAGAGGTTTTAAGGGGAGTTAAGGGGGGTTTAAGGGAGGTTTAAGGGGGGTTTAAGGGAGGTTTAAGGGGGGTTTAAGGGGGGTTTAAGGGGAGGTTTAAGGGGTTTTAAGAGGAGGTTTAGGGAGGTTTAAGGGGGGTTTAAGGGAGGTTTAAGGGAGGTTTAAGGGGACCCGACGGCTTGGACGGCCTTCCGGGGCTCAAGGGCGAGAAGGGGGCAGGTGGTTTCCCCGGACGGGACGGATCCAAGGGCGACCGGGGTCCTCCTGGCCCTTCGGTGGTGAGTCTTCTTCTAAGGGAGGTTTAAGGGGGGTTAGGGGGGTTAAAGGGAGGGGGTTTAAGGGAGGTTTAAGGGGGGTTTAAGGGGGGTTTAAGGGGGGTTTAAGGGGGAGTTAAGGGAGGTTTAAGGGAGGTTTAAGGGGGGTTTAAGGGAGGTTTAAGGGGGGTTTAAGGGAGGTTTAAGGGGGGTTTAAGGGAGGTTTAAGGGGGGTTTAAGGGAGGTTTAAGGGGGGTTTAAGGGAGGTTTAAGGGGGGTTTAAGGGAGGTTTAAGGGGGGTTTAAGGGAGGTTTAAGGGGGGTTTAAGGGGTTTAAGGGGGTTTAAGGGAGGTTTAAGGGAGGTTTAAGGGGGGTTTAAAGGGAGGTTTTAAGGGAGGTTTAAGGGGGGTTTTAAGGGGGGTTTGAGGGGGTTAAGGGGTTTGAGGGAGGAGTTTAAGGGGGGTTTAAGGGGAGGTTTAAGGGGGTTTAAAGGGGTTTAAGGAGGTTTGAGGGAGGTTTAAGGGGGGTTTAAGGGAGGTTTAAGGGGACCCGACGGCCCGGACGGCCTTCCGGGGCTCAAGGGCGAGAAGGGAACAGGTGGTTTCCCCGGACGGGACGGATCAAGGGCGACCAGGGTCCTCCTGGCACTGGGGTAGTGAGTCTTCTTCTAAGGGGGTTTAAGGGGGGTTTAGGGGGGTTTTAAGGTTTAAGGGGGGTTTAAGGGGGGTTTAAGGGAGGTTTAAGGGGGGTTTAAGGGGGGTTTAAGGGAGGTTTAAGGGGGGTTTAAGGGGACCCGACGGCTTGGACGGCCTTCCGGGGCTCAAGGGCGAGAAGGGGACCGGTGGTTTCCCCGGACGGGACGGATCCAAGGGCGACCGGGGTCCTCCTGGCCCTTCGGTGGTAGGTCTTCTTCTAAGGGGGGTTTAAGGGGGGTTTAAGGGGGGTTTAAGGGAGGTTTAAGGGGGGTTTAAGGGGGGTTTGAGGGAGGTTTAAGGGGGGTTTAAGGGGGGTTTGAGGGAGGGTTAAAGGAGTATATAGGGATTTTTCTTTTAAAGGAGTTTAAGGGAAGATTTTACAGGGACTCTTTTATTTTTTTTAAAGGGAGGGTTAAGGGTGTTTTAAGGGAAGTTTAAGGGAGGGTTTTACAGGGAGAAATTATTTTTTGAAGGGAGAAGTGTTAAGGGAATTTTATGGATGATTTAAGGGAATTTTAATTTAAGGAGGGGTTTCGAGGGGGTTTAAGGGGGGTTTGAGGGAGGTTTAAGGGAGGCTAAGGAGGTTTAAGGGAAAGCTTAAGGGGGTTTAAGGGGGGTTTGAGGGAGGCTTGGAGCAGGACCCGACGGCTTGGACGGCCTTCCGGGGCTCATATGAGAAGGGCACAGGTGGTTTCCCCGGATCGGACGGATCCAAGGGCGACCGGGGTCCTCCTGGCCCTTCGGTGGTGAGTCTTCTTCTAAGGGGGGTTTAAGGGGGGTTTAAGGGAGGTTTGAGGGGGGTTTAAGGGGGTTTGGTGGGAGGTTTAAGGGAGGTTTAAGGGAGGCTTAAGGGCTTAAGGGGGTTTGCGTGGAGGCTTAAGGGGTTTAAGGGGACCCGACGGCTTGGACGGCCTTCCGGGGCTCAAGGGCGAGAAGGGGACAGGTGGTTTCCCCGGACGGGACGGATCCAAGGGCGACCGGGGTCCTCCTGGCCCTTCGGTGGTGAGTCTTCTTCTAAGGGGGGGTTTAAGGGGGTTTAAGGGAGGTTTGAGGAGGTTTAAGGGGGTTTAAGGGAGGTTTAAGGGGCTAAGGGAGGCTTTAAGGGGGTTTAAGGGAGGTTTAAGGGGGGTTTGAGGGGGTTTAAGGGGGGTTTAAGGTTTAAGGAGGTTTAAGGGAGGTTTATGAGGTTTAAGGGAGGTTTAAGGGGGTTTGAGGGGGGTTTAAGGGAGGTTTAAGGGGGGTTTAAGGGAGGTTTAAGGGAGGTTTAAGGGGACCCGACGGCTTGGACGGCCTTCCGGGGCTCAAGGGCGAGAAGGGGACCGGTGGTTTCCCCGGACGGGACGGATCCAAGGGGCGACCGGGGGTCCTCCTGGCCCTTCGGTGGTGAGTCTTCTCTAAGGGGGTTTAAGGGGTTTAAGGGAGGTTTAAGGGGGGTTTAAGGGAGGTTTAAGGGGGGTTTAAGGGAGGTTTAAGGGGGGTTTAAGGGAGGTTTAAGGGGGGTTTAAGGGGGGTTTAAGGGAGGTTTAAGGGGGGTTTAAGGGGGGTTTAAGGGAGGTTTAAGGGGGGTTTAAGGGAGGTTTAAGGGGGGTTTAAGGGGACCCGACGGCTTGGACGGCCTTCCGGGGCTCAAGGGCGAGAAGGGGACAGGTGGTTTCCCCGGACGGGACGGATCCAAGGGCGACCGGGGTCCTCCTGGCCCTTCGGTGGTGAGTCTTCTTCTAAGGGGGGTTTAAGGGGGGTTTAAGGGGGGTTTAAGGGAGGTTTGAGGGGGGTTTAAGGGAGGGTTAAAGGAGTATATAGGGATTTTTTTTTAAGGAGTTTAAGGGAAGATTTTACAGGGACTCTTTTATTTTTTTTTTAAGGGAGGGTTAAGGGTGGAGTTTTATGGGAAGGTTAAGGGTGTTTTAAGGGAAGTTTAAAGGAGGGTTTTACAGGGAGTCTTTTATTTTTTTAAGGGAGAAGTTTTAAGGGAATTTTAAGGATGATTTAAGGGAATTTTAAGGAAGTCCTTGTCCTTCTTGGGTGAATTTTTAAGAGATTTAAAACAATATTTCTTTTTCAGATTTTTTTCCCCCGGAATTTTTAACGTCTACAAATTTATTGTTTTATAATTTTTATTCTTCATAAATTTCCTAAATTTGTATTAAAGTTAAATTTATTTTACTTGAATTCAAATTAGATTGAAATTTTTTTTTTTTTTTTAATGAATATGTTTCATTTATTCTTCTGTCATGAAATAACTTCTTTTTTTTTTTTTAGATTACAATTAATTTAATTGCAAAGCTCAATCTATCTTTTAATTATTAATTTATTGATCTCAATTGGTTTGTTTATAATTATTATTAATGAATATGATTATTACCAGTCATTAATTAATTATTATTTATTAATTCAGTTACTTTTAAACACGAGGAATTAGTTTCATTAACATCAGCTATAATTATTAATTATTAACAAATTAATTGAGGTTAATTAACCTTGATTAAAACTCTAATCATATTTCCTTTTCTCCCTCTCCCTTCCCTCCCTCCCTCCCTCACCCCTTTTTCTCCTTCCCCTCCCCCCTCACCCTCACCCTCACCCACTCCCCCTCACCCCTCTCCCTTTCCCTCCACTCCTCCCACACCCCCACTCCTCCTCCTCCCTCCTCCCTCCCCCCTCACCCTCACCCTCACCCACTCTCCCTCACCCCTCTCCCTTTGTCTCCACTCCTCCCTCCCCCCTCACCCTCACCCCCACTCCTTACCCTCCCCTCCACTCCCACTCTTCCCACACCCCCACCCCACACACACACCCCTCCCTCCCTACACCCCCACTCCCTCTCCCCCACTCCCTCTCCCACACCCCCTCAACCCCACTCCTCCTCCCTCCCCCACACCCCCACTCCTCCCACACACACCCCTCCCTCCTCCCACACCCCCTCCCCCTCCCACACACCCCTCCCCCTCCCACACACCCCTCTCCCACACTCCTCCTCCCACACCCCCTCAACCCCACTCCCTCTCCCTCCTCCTCCTCCCCTCCCCCTCCCCCACTCCTCCTCCCACACACACACCCTCCCCCTCCCCCTCCTTCCCCCCAGGGTGGCGAGCGAGGGCCTCCCGGACCCCCAGGACCCCAGGGACCCCCAGGACCTAAAGGACGTGACGGCTCCGACGGCCTCCCCGGGGGTAGAGGACCCCCAGGGGTACCAGGGGGACCAGGCCAGCCCGGAAACCCAGGTCGTGAGGGGCTTCCGGGGCCGAAGGGGGGAAAGGGCGATGGCGGGAGACCAGGTTAGTAGTTGTGGGTGTGGTGATTGTGGTTGGTGATTGTGGTTGATGTTGTGATTGTGGTTATGGTTGTTGTGATTGTGGTTATGGTTGTTGTGATTATGGTAGTTGTGATAGTTTTGATTGTGGTGTGGTTGTTGTGATTGTGGTTGTTGTTGTGGTGGTGGTGATTCTGGTTGGTTGTTGTGATTGTGGTAGTTGTGATTATGGTGGTGGTTGGTGTTGTGGTTGGTTGTTATGATTGTGGTTGGTGTGGTTATGGTTGTGATTGTGGTTATGGTTATTGTGTTGGTTGTTGTGATTGTGGTTATGGTTGTGATTGTGGTAGTTGTGATTGTGGTTGTTGTGATTGTGGTGTGGTTGTTGTGATTGTGGTGGGTATGATTGCGGTTATGGTTGTTGTGGTGGTGATTGTGGTGGTTGGTGTTGTGGTTGATGTGATTGTGGTTGTGGTTGTGGTGGGTATGATTGCGGTTATGGTTGTTGTGGTGGTGATTGTGGTGGTTGGTGTTGTGGTTGATGTGATTGTGGTTGTGGTTGTGGTGGGTATGATTGCGGTTATGGTTGTTGTGGTGGTGATTGTGGTGGTTGGTGTTGTGGTTGATGTGATTGTGGTTGTGGTTGTGGTGGGTATGATTGCGGTTATGGTTGTTGTGGTGGTGATTGTGGTGGTTGGTGTTGTGGTTGATGTGATTGTGGTTGTGGTTGTGGTGGGTATGATTGCGGTTATGGTTGTTGTGGTGGTGATTGTGGTAGTTGTGGTTGTGGTTTGGTGTAGTTGTGATTGTGGTTGTTGTGGTTGTGGTGTGGTGGTTGTGATTGTGACTGTGACATAAACAAACATAATACAACACAACAGAAAAATCCTGACATAACATAACCATTAATATAATATAATATAATATATCATAAGATGATAAATATAATAGAATACAACAAAACAAACATAATAAAGCACAACAAACATCATAAATCCTGACATAATATAATATAATATATATCATAACATTAACAAACATAATACAACACAACAAACATAAAAAAAATCCTTACATACAACAAAACAAACACAACAAACATAAAAAAAATCCTGACAACAAACACAACAAACATAAAAAAAATCCTGACAACAAACACAACAAACACAAAAAAATCCTGACAACAAACACAACAAACATTTTAAAAATCCTGACAACAAACACAACAAACAAAAAAAAATCCTGACAACAAACACAACAAACACAAAAAAATCCTGACAACAAACACAACAAACACAAAAAAAATCCTGACAACAAACACAACAAACACAAAAAAATCCTGACAACAAACACAACAAACACAAAAAAATCCTGACAACAAACACAACAAACATTTTAAAAATCCTGACAACAAACACAACAAACAAAAAAAGTAGTTGTGATTATGGTGGTGGTTGGTGTTGTGGTTGGTTGTTATGATTGTGGTTGGTGTGATTGTGGTTGGTGTGGTTGTGGTTATGGTTGTTGTTGTGGTTGGTGTGGTTGTTGTGATTGTGGTTATGGTTGTTGTGATTGTGGTTATGGTTGTTGTGATTGTGGTTATGGTTGTTGTGATAGTTGTGATTGTGGTGTGGTTGTTGTGATTGTGGTGGTGGCGATTGTGGTTGGTTGTTGTGATTGTGGTTGGTGTTGTGGTTGATGTGATTATGGTAGTTGTGATTGTGGTGTGGTTGTTGTGGTGATTGTGGTGTGTTTGTTGTGGTAGTTGTGATTGTGGTGGGTATGATTGCGGTTATGGTTGTTGTGGTGGTTGGTGTTGTGGTTGATGTGATTGTGATTGTTTTGATTGTGGTTGTGATTGTGGTTGTTGTGATGGTTGTGATTGTGACTGTGACATAAACAAACATAATACAACACAACAAACACAAAAAAATCCTGACATACAAACACAACAACCACAACAACCACAACAAACATCATAAACCATAACACAACTCTAACAAAACAGCCATAACTCACTACCCCTTTCCCGTCACAGGCGTAGCTGGCGCAGAAGGCCCGCCCGGGCTTCCAGGCGAGAGGGGCGTGTCTGGCCTCCCCGGTCCCAAAGGAGACAAAGGATTCGCTATTCCTGTATGTATGGGGGTGGGGGTGGGGGGGTGGGTTGGGGTAGTAATCATTGATTGTGGTTGGGGTAGTAATTGGGGTTGGGGTAGGGGTGGGGGTGGGGGGTAGTAATCATTGATTGGGGTTGGGGTAGTAATTGGGGGTTGTGGTTGGGGTTGTGGTAGTAATAGTAGTAATAGTAATAGTAGTGGTAATAGTGGTAATAGTAGTATTGGTTGTGGTAATAGTAATAATAGTAGTGGTAATAGTAGTAATAGTAGTGGTAATAGTAGTAATAGTAGTGGTAATAGTAGTAATAGTAGTGGTAATAGTAGTAATAGAAGTGGTAATAGTAGTAATAGTAGTGGTAATAGTAGTTATAGTAGTGGTAATAGTAGTAATATTAGTGGTAATAGTAGTAATATAAGTGGTAGTAATAGTAGTATTAGTAATTATGGTAGTAGCAGCAGTAGTAATAGCAGTAATACCAGTATTGATAGTTGTAATAATAGTAGTAGTAGTAGTAGTAACAGGAGTATTTTATCTCAATTTTATTAATATTTTATAATTACCCTGGAAATAATATTTCTATTCAATATTACTAAATGGTAATAGTAACAAGCAGTAATGGCTGTTCTCATAATGATAGTAATAGTAATAGTAGTAGTTGTAAATCATTGAATTATTAAATTATTATTTAATCGATATTTTTTGATTAGTTGTGTTGATGTTGATGTTGGAAGACGTAACGATTTTGTTATTAAGTGTATTTCGTTTTTTTTATTTTTTTAATATTTATAGAATTCATTTTTATGATTATAATTAATCATTTTACAATTAATTCAAATATTATTAATCTACCCTTAAAATATCTCGTTTTCTCTCACGTTATTCTCGAAGAAAACGGGAAAATCAGAGGATAAACTAAACTAAATCTTAGAAATCCCTCCCACACCCCAATTTCCACCCTACCACGCCTTTACACCACCTTCCCCTACACCACCCAGGGCACACCAGGACGCGACGGAAGGCCAGGACTCGACGGCACGCCCGGAGCACGAGGTCCTTCGGGTCCTATGGGTCCTAGAGGTATACCAGGAGACAGCATAGACGGCATTCCCGGCGCCCAGGGTGAACCCGGGGACGTCGGACCACCCGGTATTCCTGGAACGCCTGGGAGAGATGGGATTCCCGGTGAGTAAAGGCAAAGTCTCGTAAAAAAGATAAAAATTAAAATAAAATTAAGAATAGTAAATATATGGTAATATTTAAATTGTGTAGTAATACATCAATTATATAGTAATATATAAATGTATAGTAATGTATAGATTGGCTTTAAAATGTAAAAAAAAGTAAAATGTTTTGAAAACCTAAAAAAATAGGCAAATTCTCATAAAAATAGACAGATTATAATAAAACTAAGAAATTATGATTATAATTAGGATTTTAAAAATTTGATAAGATAAAATAGAGAATAAATATATAGAAATTGGTTCTAAGTGTCCAAAAGGAAGTAAAATAGTTCTTAAAAAAAACTATTTCACCCTATTTTACCCTAAGCCACCCTCCATCCCCCTCATCATCACCCTATTTGTCCCTACTTGACCCTCTATCACCCTATTTGACCATACTTGACCCTCCATCACCCCATTTGACCCCACCATCACCCTATTTGATCCTCTGTTCCCCTTATTATCCCCCTATTTGATCCTCCATCACCCTATTTGACCCTCTATTCCCCTCATTATCCCCCTATTTAACCCTCCATCACCCTATTTGACTCTCTATTCCCCTCATTATCCCCCTATTTGACCCTCCATCACCCTATTTGACCCTCTATTCCCCTCATTATCCCCCTATTTGACCCTCCATCACCCTATTTGACCCTATTTGACCCTCCATCCCCCTATTTGACCCTCTATTCCCCTCATTATCCCCCTATTTGACCCTCCATCACCCTATTTGACCCTATTTGACCCTCCATCACCCTATTTGACACTCTATCTCCCTCATCATCCGCCTATTTGACCCTATTTGACCCTCTCTCTCGCAGGACGAAACGGAGAGAAGGGTGACCATGGTCTGGACTGCGAGTGTGGCGACTGCGAGAAGGGTGTCAAGGGTGAGCCAGGACCTGACGGGCTACCAGGACCCCCCGGTGTGAGGGGACCCCCCGGTGCGCTAGGGTACCCTGGTGAGAGGGGCGATGATGGCCAGCCGGGTCCCTCTGGGTTGCCGGGGAAGGAGGTAAGATGGGGGGGAGAAGAGGGGGGAAGGGGGGGGGGAAGAGGGGGGAAGGGGGGAGGAGAAGAGGGGGGATGGGGGGAGGAGGAGAGGGGGGAAGGGGGTGATGGGAGAAGAGGGGAGATGGGGGTGATGGGGAAGGGAGGGGAAAGGGAGATGGGGGGTGATGGGGAAGGGAGGGGGAGATGGGGAAGGGGGGAAGAAGGGAAGGGAGGGGGGTGATGGGGAAGGGGAAGGGGAAGGGGGAGGAGAAGAGGGGGGATGGGGGGTGATGGGGAAGGGGGAGGAGGAGAGGGGGGAAGGGGGAGGAGAAGAGGGGGAAGGGGGTGATGGGGAAGGGGAAGGGGAGAGGGATGAGGGGGAAAGAGGGGAAGGGGGGAGGAGAAGAGGGCGGAAGGGGGGAGGAGGAGAGGGGGGATGGGGGAGGAGAAGAGGGGGGAAGGGGGGAGGGACAGGGGAAGGGGAGAGGGATGAGGGGGAAAGAGGGGGAAGGGGAGAGGGGGATGAGGGGGAGGGGAGGGGAGGGAGAGGGGGGTGAGGGGAAGGGAAGGGGAGGAGAAGAGGGGGGAAGGGTTAGGGGAGGGGAGGGAGAGGGAATGAGAGAGAGAGAGAGTGAGTGAGTGAGTGAGAGTTTTTTTTTCTTTAATCGCATATATGTTTAAATTTATGTTTAAAGCCCCCCAAAGAAAAAAACCTAAAAAAAAATCCTTCAAATCCTTAAAAAAAAGGAACCATCCTAAAAAGATAAATAATAAATAAATAAAAAAAACAGAA
>BOPN01007578.1:17500-20000 GCA_017312705.2 Penaeus japonicus | reverse complement strand
CAAGAGAAAGAAAGAGAAAGAAAAAGCAAGAAAGAGAGAGAGAGCGAGAAAGAGAGAGAGAGAGAGAGAGAGAGAGAGAGAGAGAGAAAGAGAGAGAGAGAAAGAGAGAGAGAGAGACCCAAAATCAGGTCCCACTGACCTGTCCCACTGACCTGACCCTCCGCCCTTTTTTTCCCCCTCCGCAGGTTCCAAGGGAGACACAGGTCGTCCAGGTTACGGCATCCCAGGTCAGCCAGGTCTTCCGGGTCCGAAGGGAGAACAAGGTCTTCCGGGTCTTCCGGGGAAATCGGGGTCACCGGGACTTCAAGGTAAGGGAGTAGAGAGGGAGTACAAAGGGAGTAGAGAGGGAGTACAAATCATACATAAAAAGATACAAAAAAGATACAAAACATACACAAAAAAGATACAAAACATACACAAAAAAGATACAAAAAGACAAAAAAGATACAAAACATAAAAAGATAAACAAAACATACAAAAAATACAAAAAAGATACAAAACATACAAAAAGATACATAAAAAGATACAAAACATACAAAAAGATACATAAAAAGATACAAAACATACAAAAAGATACATAAAAAGATACAAAACATACAAAAAGATACATAAAAAGATACAAAACATACAAAAAGATACATAAATAGATACAAAAAGATACAAAACATACAAAAAGATACATAAAAAGATACAAAACATAAAAAGATAAACAAAACATACAAAAAAATACAAAAAAGATACAAAAAGACAAAAGATACAAAACATACATAAAAAAATACAAAAAAGATACAAAACATACACAAAACACACAAAAAAATACAAAAAAGATACAAAACATACACAAAACACACAAAAAAATACAAAAAAGATACAAAACATACATAAAAAGATACAAAAAAGATACAAAAAAGATACAAAACATACATAAAAAAATACAAAAAAGATACAAAACATACACAAAACACAAAAAAATACAAAAAAGATACAAAACATACATAAAAAGATACAAAAAAGATACAAAAAAGATACAAAACATACATAAAAAGATACAAAACATACATAAAAAGATACAAAACATACATAAAAAGATACAAAAAAGATACAATAAAGATACAAAACATACATAAAAAGATACAAAAAAGATACAAAAAAGATACAAAACATACATAAAAAACATACAAAACATACAAAAAACAACAACATACAAAACATACCCAAAAATAACAAAAAAAAAGCGAAAAAAAATTAACCTCCCCCTCCCCCTCCCCCAACAGGTCCCCCAGGTCTCGCAGGTCGCAAGGGCGAGAAGGGGCTGCCAGGTCTCGACGGTCTTCACGGAATGAAGGGCGATAAGGGCAACACAGGTCTTCCAGGTCCCATTGGACCTGTTGGGCCCCGCGGCTTACCTGGTCTGGATGGGGTCAAAGGTCAGTACCTTCTCTCGGGGTCAAATGGGGGTCAAAGGTCAGTTCTTTCCTTTGGGGTCAAACGTCAGTACGTTCTCTCGGGGTCAAAGGTCAGTACCTTCTCTCGGGGTCAAATGGGGGTCAAAGGTCAGTACCTTCTTTCGGGGTCAAAGGTCAGTACGTTCTCTCGGGGTCAAATGGGGGTCAAAGATAAGTAGATTTGGTGTTAAAGGTCAGTTAAAGGTCTTTTGGGGTCAAAGGTCAGTTCTTTCCTTTGGGGTCAGAGGACAGTACATTCCTTTGGGGTCAAATTGGGGTCAAAGGTCAGTACGTTCCTTTGGGGTCAAATCGGGGTCAAAGGTCAATACGTTTCTTTGGGGTCAAAGATAAGTCCATTTGGTGTTTAATTAATTAATTGATTAATAATTTCCGATTTTGATTCATTAATTATCAATTTCTCGATCCCCCTTAAACCCTATTAGATAGAGAGAGAGAGAGAGAGAGAGAGAGAAAGAGAGATAGGACAATAAATTAAAAAAAGAGAGTAAGAAAGATAGGAAAATAAATGAAAAAAAGAGAGAAAGAGAGATAATCAATCCCCATTTAACTTCATTAATCCCCCATTAATCCCTATTAGATAGAGAGAGAGAAAGAAAAAGATAGGAAAATAAATGAAAAAAAAGAGAGAAAGAGAGATAATCAATCCCCATTAAACTCCATTAATCCCCCATTAATCCCATATTAAACTCTATTAGATAGAGAGAACGAGAGATAATCAATCCCCATTAAACTCCATTAATCCCCCCTTAAACTCTATTAGATAGAGAGAACGAGAGATAATCAATCCCCATTAAACTCCATTAATCCCCCATTAATCCCATATTAAACTCTATTAGATAGAGAGAACGAGAGATAATCAATCCCCATTAAACTCCATTAATCCCCCATTAATCCCATATTAACTCAGGTCTTCCAGGGCTGCCGGGCAAGGACGGTCTTCCAGGACCTGTAGGACCTCCAGGTAAGAGGGGTGGGTGGGAGAGGGGGGTGGGAGGGAGGGGGAGGGTTGGGGAGGGGATGAGGGGGATGGGGAG
>BOPN01007578.1:5000-10000 GCA_017312705.2 Penaeus japonicus | reverse complement strand
AGGGCGACCGAGGTTCCTCAGGTCAGCCAGGCCTCCCAGGTCAAGACGGACGTCCAGGTCCCGCCGGAGAGAAAGGTTTCCCAGGTCTACCCGGAGAGAAGGGTCTTTCAGGTCCTCCTGGCCTCCCAGGGGTGCCAGGTCCCAAGGGTGACCTGGGACCCGTCGGGCCTCCAGGTCTTCCTTGTCCTCCAGGTCCCAAGGGCGAGAAGGGGAGCAACGGCCTCCCAGGTCTTCCGGGCGAGAAGGGCTTAAGAGGACCCAAGGGCTTCGAAGGCATTCCAGGTCTCATAGGACGACCAGGCGCTCCAGGTCCCAAGGGCGACCCAGGTCTCCCAGGTCAGGCAGGTCGACCCGGAATACCCGGAGCTAAAGGTCAGAGAGGTCTTCCAGGTCCCCAGGGTCCCATAGGACCTGTAGGACCTGTAGGAAGTCCTGGAATGGATGGGATGCCCGGAGAGAAAGGACAACGCGGCTTCGACGGCCTCCCAGGGCCAGAAGGACCTCGTGGCATGAAGGGAGACAGAGGCTTTGACGGAACCCCGGGACTGCCGGTGAGTGAGAGAGAGAGAGAGAGAGAGAGAGAGAGAGAGAGAGAGAGAGAGAGAGAGGGAGAGAGGAGAGAGAGGAGAGAGAGAGAGAGGGAGGGAGAGAGAGAGAGAGAGAGAGAGAGAGAGAGAGAGAGAGAGAGAGAGAGAGGGAGGGAGGGAGAGAGAGAGAGAGAGAGAGAGAGAGAGAGAGAGAGAGAGAGAGAGGGAGGGAGGGAGAGAGAGAGAGAGAGAGAGAGAGAGAGAGAGAGAGAGAGAGAGAGGGAGGGAGGGAGAGAGAGAGAGAGAGAGAGAGAGAGAGAGAGAGAGAGAGAGAGAGGGAGGGAGGGAGAGAGAGAGAGAGAGAGAGAGAGAGAGAGAGAGAGAGAGAGAGAGGGAGGGAGGGAGAGAGAGAGAGAGAGAGAGAGAGAGAGAGAGAGAGAGAGAGAGAGGGAGGGAGGGAGAGAGAGAGAGAGAGAGAGAGAGAGAGAGAGAGAGAGAGAGAGAGGGAGGGAGGGAGAGAGAGAGAGAGAGAGAGAGAGAGAGAGAGAGAGAGAGAGAGAGGGAGGGAGGGAGAGAGAGAGAGAGAGAGAGAGAGAGAGAGAGAGAGAGAGAGAGAGGGAGGGAGGGAGAGAGAGAGAGAGAGAGAGAGAGAGAGAGAGAGAGAGAGAGAGAGGGAGGGAGGGAGAGAGAGAGAGAGAGAGAGAGAGAGAGAGAGAGAGAGAGAGAGAGGGAGGGAGGGAGAGAGAGAGAGAGAGAGAGAGAGAGAGAGAGAGAGAGAGAGAGAGGGAGGGAGGGAGAGAGAGAGAGAGAGAGAGAGAGAGAGAGAGAGAGAGAGAGAGAGGGAGGGAGGGAGAGAGAGAGAGAGAGAGAGAGAGAGAGAGAGAGAGAGAGAGAGAGGGAGGGAGGGAGAGAGAGAGAGAGAGAGAGAGAGAGAGAGAGAGAGAGAGAGAGAGGGAGGGAGGGAGAGAGAGAGAGAGAGAGAGAGAGAGAGAGAGAGAGAGAGAGAGAGGGAGGGAGGGAGAGAGAGAGAGAGAGAGAGAGAGAGAGAGAGAGAGAGAGAGAGAGGGAGGGAGGGAGAGAGAGAGAGAGAGAGAGAGAGAGAGAGAGAGAGAGAGAGAGAGGGAGGGAGGGAGAGACCCCTCCCTCCCCCTCCCACCCCTCCCCCCTCCCTCCCCCTCCCCTACCCCCTTCCCCCCCCCCCCCCCCCCCCCCCCCCCCCCCCCTTCCCCCCTCCCTCCCACCCCTTCTCACCCCCTCCCTCCCCCCTCCCAACCCCTTTCCTCCTTCTCCCACCCCCACTCACCCCATCTCCCTTCTCTCCCTTTCCCCCCCTCCCCCCTCCCTCCCTTCCCCCCTCCCACCCCTCCCCACCCACCTCCCTTCTCACCCCCTCCCCCCTTCTTCACCCCCTCCCACCCACCCCTCCCTCCCACCCCCTTCTTCACCCCCACTCACCCCACTCATCCCCATCTCCCTCCCTCCCCCCCCAACAGGGTACCAGAGGCTTTGACGGGACCAAAGGCGAACCGGGCCAGTCATGCACAGAACAAGAACAGTATTTCTCAGGCACCCTCATCGTCAGGCACTCACAGACAGCTGTGGTGCCACGGTGCGAGTCTGGGCACTTCCGGCTGTGGGAAGGATTTTCTCTTCTCTACGTGGAAGGGAACGAGAAGGCGCATCACCAGGATTTGGGTGAGTAAGATATGAGTAAGATGAGTAATGAGGGGGTTTTGGATGAGTAAGATGAGTAAAGAGGGAGTTTTGGATGAGTAAGATGAGTAAAGAGGGAGTTTTGGATGAGTAAGATGAGTAAAGCGGGAGTTTTGGATGAGTAAGATGAGTAAAGAGTAATGAGTGAGTGGGTTTTGGATGAGTAATTGAGTGAGTGAGTTTTGGTTTGGTTTGGATGAGTAAGATGAGTTTTGGTTTGTTTATGGATAAGTGGATGAGTAAAATGTGAGGATTTGGATAAGTGGATGAGTAAAATGTGAGGATTTGGGTGAGTAAGATGAGTAAAATGCTGATGCCCCTGCTGATGCCCCTGCCGCCCCTGCTGATGCCCCTGCCGCCCCTGCTGATGCCCCTGCCGCCCCTGCTGATGCCCTTCCCGCCCCTGCTGATGCCCTTGCTGATGCCCCTGCTGATGCCGCCCATCCCACCCACAGGTCTAGCCGGGTCCTGCGTCCGGCGCTTCAGCACGATGCCCTTTATGTTCTGCGACTTCAACAACGTCTGCAACTATGCAAGCCGGAACGACAAGTCGTATTGGCTCTCGACCAACGACCCGATTCCCATGATGCCCGTAGCGGACTCTGCCATCAGGCCTTATATCTCCAGGTACTTAGGGGGGGGGGAAGGATGGGGGGATGGGGGAGGGAGGGGAGGGGGAGGGAGGGGAGGGGGGAGGGAAGGGGAAGGGAGGGAGGGAGGGGAAGGGAGGGGATGGGGAAGGAGGGAGGGGATGGGGAAGGAAGGGGAGGGGGATGGGGAGGGAGGGGAAGGGAGGGGATGGGGAAGGAGGGGGAAGGGAGGGGAAAGGAGGGGAAGGGGATGGGATGGGGATGGGGAAGGAGGGAGGGGATGGGGAGGGAGGGGAAGGAGGGGAAAGGGAGGGGAGGGGGAAGGGAGGGGGATGGGGACAACTAGTCCTGCTGGCTCTTCCCCAACGACCTGGTTTATTTATTTAATTAAGAAGATATTGAGTGTCTTTGTCAATATCATTAGGTTGTTTTTAATATTAATAGTATTAAATTAATGAATATTAAATTGATTTATATTAAATCAACTAATATTAATATTAATATTGAATTAAATTATTATTATTGAAATATGATATCATTTTCTTAATATATTGTTGTTATTATTATTGTCATTATTATTATTATCATCATCATTGTCATCATCATCATTATTATCATTATCATTATTATTATCATTATCATTATTATCATCATTATCACTTACTCACCCACCCACTTAATTCAACCCATCACACACCCTTACTCATCCGTCACTACACCCCATTACCCAACCCCCCTCTCTCTCATCCTCTCTCTCATCCTCACCCTCTCCCTCTCCCTCACCCTCTCCCTCTCTCTCACCCTCTCCCTCTCCCTCTCTCATACTCTCCCTCTCCCTCTCCCTCTCTCATCCTCTCCCTCTCCCTCTCTCATCCTCTCCCTCTCCCTCTCTCATCCTTTCTCTCTCCCTCTCCCTCTCTCACCCTCTCCTCTCCCTCTCCCTCTCTCATCCTCTCCCTCCCTCTCTCACCCTCTCCCTCTCTCATCCTCTCCCTCTCCCTCTCCCTCTCTCACCCTCTCCCTCTCCCTCTCCCTCTCTCATCCTCTTTCATCCTCTCTCTCTCCCTCTCCCTCTCCCTCTCTCTCACCCTCTCCCTCTCCCTCTCCCTCTCTCACCCACCCCTCAACCAACCCCCACTCACACCTCTCTCCCTCTTTCTCCCTCTCTCTCACCCTCACCCCTCCCTCTCATCCTCTCACCCTCATCATCCCCCCTCTCCCTCTCCCTCTCTCTCACCCAACCCCCACTCACCCCATCCCTCTCTCATCCTCTCACCCTCTCTCCCCCTCACCCAACCCCACTCACCAACCCCTCTCTCTCATCCTCACCCTCTCTCTCATCCTCACCCACTCCTCTCCCTCTCCTCTCTCATCCTCTCCCTCACCCAACCCCCACTCACCCGCCCCTCTCCCTTCCTCTCACCCTCTCCCTCTCTCACCCTCTCACCCTCTCACCCCCTCTCTCTCTCTCACTCTCACCCACCCCTCATCAACCCCTCATCAACCCCCTCACCCTCTCCCTCTCTCACCCTCTCTCCCTCTCTCCCTCTCCCCGCAGATGTGTCGTGTGCGAGGCTCCAGCCAACGTGATCGCCGTCCACAGTCAGTCCCTGAGCATCCCTGAATGTCCCAACGGATGGTCAGGTCTCTGGATCGGATATTCCTTCGTCATGGTAAGGGTTTTTTTTTTTTTTTTTTTTTTTTTTTTTTTTTTTTTAGGGGGGCGTTTTTTTAGGGGGGCTTTCTATTTTTAGGGAGTTCTATTATTTTAGGGGGGGTTCTATTATTTTAGGGGGGGCTTTTCTATTTTTTTAGGGGGGCTTTTCTATTTTTTTAGGGGGCTTTTCTATTTTTTTTAGGGGGGGGCGTTTTTTTAGGGGGGGCTTTTCTAATTTTTTTAGGGGGGTTTCTCTATTATTTTAGGGGGTTTTCTATTATTTTAGGGGGGTTTCTCTATTATTTTAGGGGGGTTTTATATTATTTTAGGGGGGGCTTTTCTATATTTTTAGGGGGGGCTTTTCTATTATTTTAGGGGGTTCTTTTTTTAGAGGGGCTTCTTGTTTAAGGGGGATTTTTAGAGGGTTTGAGGTTGTTTTTTTAGTCATTTTAGGGTTTTTAGTTTTTTTTAGTTTTTAGTTGTTGTTTTTTTAGATTTTTTAAGGGTATTTAA
>BOPN01007577.1:35000-46360 GCA_017312705.2 Penaeus japonicus | reverse complement strand
ATATATTTATATATATATATATATATATATATATATATATATATGTATATATATATATACATACACACACACACATGTATATATCATTGTATATTTACGCATCATCTAAAGGAATATCTGTGCATGGTTCTATTTCATGTTAACTCATCTTTTATTTTAGTATTATTGTCAATGCAGCCATAAGAAATAGAGTTTTTACGAAACTTTTTTTTTTCATTTTTTTATGATCTTCCTTTGTCCAAATAAGGTCCATTAAATATGTTTGTCAATATCAGAGGTAGTTCACTATCAACCAGGTTGGCGTTCGCACATACCCATGTTCAGACACAACCACAGATACACAGTAATACATATACACACAACCCACTTTCCCCATCTTACACACAAACTGATTATATACCCTCATCGATCCCTATTATTCTGCTGGTAAACGCCGCTGCAGATATTGCATAACCTCCTCCCTATTGAGCCGGCAGACAATGATGGCGACCCGGACAGCACTATGGATGCCACGGATCGTCTTGTTGACACTCCTCTCGACGTCGACTGAAGGACAGAAAATCGTTCCTGAAGACTATCAGCGGGATATTCGTCCAGTTAAGTCAGGTTAGCGAGTTTCACGGTTGAATCTTTTATATATTGGATGCCATCTCTCTAGCCATCAATCCACCTGTCTTAAAACCAAGCCACATATTTCTTTGTTTATCAATTTTTTACATTCGTTTGTGTATCCGGTTGGCTGTGTATCTCTCAATCTATCTAGCTAGATGACAGTCTATCTGTATACTCATTTATCAATTCACGCATCTTCCTCTTACAAATTTAATCACACACACGTTTGTCAAAGTTCGTTATTCAAAGGATCAGAACAGCCAGCTCTAACAGAAACACACCAGAAGAAAGATGTGGTTTACAAGAGATCCATGTAGGCACACACCTGCCCCCCCCCCCCTTCCTTTACCATCACTTTTCGGCATTAGGATAACGCTGTTTGTTTCCGAAGGCGAACCCTACTATTTACCCTTAATAGGGATACTGGAGGAGGTTGCCACCTGGGTTAGTCTTAGGGAACAGTCATACAGACTGCCAAGGAAATCAAAGAACAAGGTCTTATCCTATACAATTATAGCATAAACCCAGCCCAGATCGAGGAAGAACGATTCACCAGAATAATTCAGTGCATGAATTGCTATGAATATGGCCATATGCACCAAAAAGTTTGCTAAGAAATGCAGCGAATGCAATTAAACCCATCACAGGTTTACTGTATGCAAAAGCACCACAAAAATGCCTGAATTGCAGAGGCGATCACAGAACTCTTTCTGTGGAAGCTGCCTTATTAGAAGGAAAGAAATAGCGAAGGTAGAAGAGAAGAAGCAAGCACAGAAAGACAGTAGACTACTCAATGAAGTGGTCAAGAACACCGCAAAAGCAACTGCCAAGGTCGAAAAAATGATCGAAAAGACAGCCAAAGTCACAGCCGAAATAACAAAAACTGTTATCAAAGAAGCTCAATCGCCAATAATGCAGCTGCCTAACAATCTAGCTGTAAAGACACTTATTGCATTGATGCACGTCCACCTCCAACCTTGCCCAACCAGGCTGCTTTGCAGATATTACTGGAGAAATTGCTTCAGAATTACAGAAGAAGAGAACTATGACAGTGATTTAGAGGAGTCCATCATTGAGGAAATAGAAAGACACATCGACCTCCTATCTCCAAAAGCTGCTGCTGATTTCGCAAAACTAGACCCCACCGACCCACTAATGGCCAAGATCAGCCCCAGAGATGCCAAATTAAGTATCCAGAGTTTTAAAAACAGAACTGCTCCAGGTAAAAGCAGGATCAACAAAACAATCCTACAAAATCTTCCAAATATGTTGCTGAGATTGGCAAACATATATAATGCCTCTCTCATTGCTGGCTACTTCCCTGATTACTTCAAAGAAGCAAGAAACAGGATGATACCCAAAGCCGGGAAAAATCCAAGAAAAGTGGAGAATTATAGACTTATTTCTCTACTAGAACTTACGATTGTGTAATCACCTGGAGATGAACGATCTGCAAAATCCCATGCAACATGGCTTCAGACCAAGCAGAGGAACATCATCAGCCACTGCAATCATATACGAAGAAATGGCCAATGCCATGAGCAAAAAGAACCAAGTGAATGTGGTCCTAAGAGATGTGGCCAAAGCCTTCGACAAAGTCTGGCACACAGGCCTAAAACTTAAGATCATCATGCTGAACCTCCCGACGCCCTTGACCTAGCTATTATGCGACCTTCTTGAAGATAGAAGTGCAAGAATAGTTATCGACAATACAGTCGGTGAAGCAATTCCCCTCATGAGTGGAGTTCCACAGGGAAGCTGCCTCTCACCTTCACTCTTCACAATCTATACAGAAGATTTGCCTGAACCATCACATGGCAGCAGCCATTACATATATGCCGATGACATCACGAAGACAATCAAGTACGGAGGGAGGTCAATCGACATAATGGCACTCAGAACTGCTAGAGCCATGGAGACCATCAATCGATACGAAAGACTGGAAAATCTCGACCAACATGAGAAAATTCCAAGTCATTCATGTGGCCAAATTCAAGACACGCAGATCTAATTGTGGACGAGAAAGCCGTCAACTACTGCGACAGAGGCAAGATACTAGAGCTAAAAATTAGCAGAAGAGAAATTCTCCCATCATGGCCCATCATGGAATAGCCGCCAGTGTCTAACTACATCATTTCAATAAGGCAGATGATTCTGAATATTAGCTTTCCGTAAGTAGTCACCGCGCAAGAGATCCATGCAAGATTAAGGATTGAGGTGATCAACAAGAGACTCCATCAGCAAGCAAGAAGTTGGACAAGAATCCAAGATGAGGATGAGGAGCTCTACAATCGCCTTAACTCTCGTCCAGAAGGCACACATGCCTGGTGGGCCAAAAGCTTCACCAGAATCAATGGAATTGAAGATGTTGAGGCAATATTCACGGCATCAGGCACAGGAGACCGATGGATCAGTAAGGAGGCAACAATCAAGAGGAGAAGACTAAGAAGACAAAACTGAAGAAGTAACATTGGAAGAGGACCTGCATCAAGATCAAGACTTACTCAGTTACTAAAGGCGCACATGCATGCTATTTCTCTCACTTCTTTATCCTGGTCTTAGAAACTATATCCTTTCTCCAGATTTCTCAGCTTTCCTTGTATCCCTTGACCTCGCAAATTTAATTTCCACTCTCCCTCCACACTTTACATACTTCCATTATTCAAGATAGTCATTGCTCGTTGTTCTGGTATCCCGACTGCCTCCCGAGGGGTTGACCCGTGGCTTTGTTCGGCTGCCAAGGGCGCACCTGCACTCTATCTCCCAACTTCCTTCCTCTGACAGACCTAAAATAAAAAGCTAATACTCTCTTCATTGTGCTTAACTTTCTAACTCTCAGTCTACCTCCCAAGTTTATTTTCACTATCTCTCCAGCTCTTTTAAACACTTCCTCTTCCGCTTTCCACGTCAAAAAAAAAAAAAAAAAAAAAAATATATATATATATATTAAGATAAAATAAGTTTGAATAAATAAATAAAGAATCCTTTCCCCAACCCCAAACTACGAGATCAGTACCCCTTCCTCCCCACCCTCTTCATCTTACCCTCAAGACTGCAACTAACACCAAGATCTAAGACCAAGATCTCGTCTCAAAACAAACAAACTGGAACTCCCACCGAAGTGGAAGGGGACAGATAAGTTAGACGGAGTGTTGAGGTGAAGAAAAACAGTCAGGAAAATGAAGGAAAGTCGTAGTTATAGTAGTGGGAGGACGAAACTCCCTGTCTGGCTAGTTAAATTCTTGAGGTGCCATGTCCACTCAAAATTCAGGGAGGCCTGCCAGGTCGGAAGGGGAAAAGTCTTAGGTTGATTGTAGTTCTTCTTGTTGTCTTGAGGGTGAGTAAGTTGAAGAGGGTGGGGAGGAAGGGGTCTGGAACTTGTGGTTGGGGCTGGGGATAAGGATTCTTTATTTATTTATTTATTCAATCTTAACTTGTGGTGAAAGGAGCTGGAGAGAGAGAGTGAAAAAAAAAAAACTTGGGAGGAGATAAGGTGAGAGTTAGAAAGTTAAGTACAGTGAAGAGAGTATTAGCTTTTTATTTAAGTTAGGTCTTGAGGAGAAGGAAGTTTAAGTGTTGAATAATGGAAGTATGTAAAGTGAAGAGGAAGTGATGAAGGGAGCTGGAGGGAGAATGGAAATGAAAATTGCGAGGAGATCAAGTGATAGAAGGAAAGCTGAGAAAGCTGGAGAAAGGAGAAAGGATAAGTTGTAAGACCGGGAGAAAGAAGTGAGAGAAATAGCATGCATGTGTGCCCTTAGTAGCTGAACAAAGCCCCGGGTCAACCCCTCGGGAGGCAGCCAGAAACCAGAACACCTAGCAGGCTATTTTTTACATTCTTAAGTTCTGCCCATGCTGCACATCGCCGACCTCACACGTCACCTCTCACTGCTATGCATGATGTTCCGTGCTTGACGTTGAAGTGGAGCCCTGTGGGTTAGCTTGTAGTCTGAGTTAAAAAGGTGTTAAAAGTCTTCATTCTTGATCTTGCTGGTCCTCTTGAAGTTTACTTCTTCATTCTTGTCTTCTTGGTCTTCTTTTAGATTCTCCTCTTCATAGTTGCCTCTTTACATCATCGATCTCCTGTACCTGATGCCGTGAATATGGCCTCGACTTCTTCAATGTCATTAATTCTGCTGAGGCTTTTGGGTCACCAGGCATGGGTGCCTTCTGGACGAACGTTGAGGCGATTGTAGAGCTCCTCATCCTCATCTTGGATTCTTGTCCATCTTCTGGCTTGATGGTGGAGTCTCTTGTTGATCGCCTCGATCCTTAGTCTTTCATGGATCTCTCGTGCAGTAACTACTTCGGGAAAGCGAATATTCAGAATCCATTTGCCTGCTTGGTTCTGAATACTCTGTAGCTTCATCATCTACCATCTTGAAATGGTGTGGTTGGGCACTGGCGGGTATTTCATGATGGGCCGCACTAGGGCTTTATAAATGTAGAGCTTGGTTTCAGGACTCACTGTCTGGAACCTTCTGATCTTGTTCAGCTGATGTTTTTTTAGCTTTCATTGCTCTTTCATTTATGTGAGGGAAAATCCCTCTTCTGCTAATTGTTAGCCCTAGTATCTTTCATTTGTCACAGTAGTCCACTGCTTCCTCGTCCACTATCAGATCTGCAGTCTTCAACTTGGCCACATGAATGACTTGGAATTTTCTCATGTTGGTTGAGATCTTCCACTGTCTTTCATATCGATTGATGGTCTCCATGGCTCTAGCAGTTCTGAGTGCCATCATCTCGATCGATCTCCCTTCGTTCTTGATTATTTGAGTGATGTCGTCGGCATACATATAGTGATTGCTGCCATGTGATGATTCAGGCAGATCTGCTGTATAGATGGTGAACAGTGCCGGTGAGAAGCAGCTTCCCTGTGGAACTCCACTCATGAGGGGAATTGCTTCACCGACTGTATTGTCGACGACTATTCTTGCACTTCGACTTTCCAGAAAATCACATAATAACTTGGTCAAGGGCGTCGGGAGGTTCAGCCTGATGATCTTAAGTTTCAGGCCTGTGTGCCTAACTTTGTCGAAAGCTTTGGCCACATCTCTCAGAACCACATTGACTTGGTTCCTTTCGCTCATGGCATTGGCGATTTCTTCATATATGATTGCAATGGCTGTTGATGTTCCTCTGCCTGGTCTGAAGCCATGTTGCCTGGGATTTTGCAGATCGTAAATCTCCAGGTGATTGCGCAATCTTATGTTCAATATCTTTTCAAAGACTTTGCCTGGGACTTCCAGTAGAGCAATAGGTCTGTAATTCTCCACTTTTCTTGGATTTTTCCCGGCTTTCGGAATCATCCTGATTCTTGCCTCCTTGAAGTGGTCAGGGAAGTAACCAGCAGTGAGAGAGGCATTGTATATGTTTGCCAGTCTCAGCAACATCTTGTTTGGAAGATTTTGCAGGATTGTTTTGTTGATCCTGCTTTTGCCTGGAGCAGTTCTATTCTTGAAACTCTGAATAATTACTTTGACATCTCTGGGGCTGATCTTGGTCATCAGTGGATCTGTGGGATCCAGTCTTGTGAAGTCAGAAGCAGCTTCTGGATATAGGAGGTGGATGTGCCTTCCTATTTCCTCAATGATGGTCTCCTCGAAATCACTGTCAAACTTCTCTTCTTCGGTAATTCGGAAGCAATTTCCCCAGTAATTTCTGAACAGGATTTCTTGTTCTTCTTCTTGAATCTTCTGGTCCTGTTCGTTGAGGAGGTAGCTACTACTGCTTTCACTTCTTCCCATCAGTTTCTTTACTCCTGACCAGAAGGATTGTGGATCTTTTCGGTCCCATTCCACTTTTCTAACAAGTTCTTCCCACTTGTCATTTGCTGCTCTCTTCCATTGGTTGGAGAGTTCTCTTTGCAAGCTTCTGTATCTTGCTCTCAGGTCTTGTATCCCTCCATGAATTCCTGCATAGTGCTGTAAGTGATTCGACTGTATATTTAGCAGTCTTACTTCTGGTGTTATCCTTGGATGGGTTACAGTCCTGTGGTTGTTCCTGGGTATATGATGCTCTAGTGCAGCTTCAACATCGCTGTACCACTTTTGGACTTCGTCATCTATCTCTTCCAATGTTGCAGTCCTCAAGTTGGCTGCAGGCTTGGACTGGAGCTCATCCTTGAATCCTCCCCAATTAGCCATTCTCAAGTTGAATCTGCTAGAGTTTAGGCTTTTCATGATTGGGTTAGATGATATCTTGAGGATGATGGGCAGGTGGTCACTGGTGCTTGGTTTGGTTTGGTTATTGCACAGTGCAATATCTGGTGTGGTTGCTGTGTTCCCTGTTATGAAAGTAGGGAAGTCTGGTCCCATGTGGGATCTCGTCACCACTTTCCGACCTGGCAGGCCTCCCTATGTTTTCGAGTGGACATGACCAAATAATAAAGAGACAGACAGGGAGTTTCGTCCTCCCACTACTATACCTACTACTTTTCTTCATTTTCTTAACTTTTTCTTCACCACAACTCCTCATCAGACTTATCTGTTCCACTTCCACTTCAGTGGAAGTTCCAGTATCCAGTATCCAGTTGGGTCAACTGCCAAAATTTGAAAAATTCGCCAGCTCCATATGCCCATGTCCCTCAACACCCTACCTTGACCAATCACGAGTGACCCAAGAGAGAGAGAGAGGGGGGGGGCAACAACCACGCACCGAGGTCAGGGCGAGCATCGACGGGATCAGTGTAGAAGAAAGGGGCGGCGCTCACCCGTTACACCCACCAATCAGGTCGCATGCTACCTCTGATGTACGGTGCACCTTCCCCGGGTCAAGTCCTCGCGTACCTGCCCGGTTACACTGACGTGCCTGCACGTACACACACAGCGTAATATCCCTTACATACTGTAAAATCTCACAAACTACAAAACTAAATTCACATATATAATTACATCCTTCTTCTAGCTAATCTCGTAGTTGTGACATATACATGTGTGTGTGTGTGTGTGTCTATCTGTTCAGTTCAGTTCAGAGAGATTTGCGAAGACGTTCCTTCGCCTGGGCTATATGCACGAGGCAGCCCGGCCTCTGCCAGCTATAAGTGCTGACTCATCTGATCATCATCACTGAATGCTTACCGTGGCGGTTGGATTGCCTGAAGGCGCTCCAGTTGCCAGGGGGAAAGCAATAGGCATAGCCGCCTTACCAACCCGGCGGCTGTCGTCTCTGGGCCCTGCCTGAGGAAGCGAGTGTGCTCGCATTCCATCAGATAGTGCTCTATATTGGCGTCCGGCGCGCCACAATGGCTGCAGCGTCACTCATCATGTCCAATGGTGGGTATAATTTGCCACGCACAAGGGTAGCCTAATCTCAGTCTGTGAAGACTGACTTCGGCTCGCCTTGGTATTTTATTAGAGAGTATCAGCGACTCATAGCCTGTGGCGTCTGAGTACCAGCTGGCCGAGCGGGAGGTTCTCGCTTCCTCTCTGTGGCGCTGCAGGGCACCGACCTGCCCTGCAGCCATCAATTTACGCCTTAGCAGTTCTCGGCTAGGATGCACCACAAGATTACTCAAGGGTTTTTTTCCTGCCTTCCTCCGCTAGCCTGTCAGCTACATCGTTCCCTTTAATACCAACATGGCTTGGAATCCAGTTGATGATAATGCGTCTACCCTGATCCAGGATTCTCTGAGCAATGGTAAGAATCGTGGTCAGAAGGTAAACGTTATCAAGGGGCTAAGGTTGCCAACCTCCTCTTGGAGGCCAACCTTTTCCCTCTGGACATCCGGATCGATCAGATGGCGGCTCAGTTTCTTGCCAAAGTCTTACAGTCCCCGCCGGACTCGCAGCTAAGACAAAAAGTGCAGCGTCGGCTTGCACAGAACCACAAACTCTTTGCCAACAACTCCTGGCTGTCTCATACAGCCAGGGTGTTGATACGCTTTGAGGTCAAGGAGACACTGTTGATTAAGGACATGGACCTCCCCCACCCTGACTATGCCACAGCCCCGCCGTGGGCAAGATCCTTGATAGAGTATTCTGTCATGAACCTGTCAAGGAGAGAGACTCAGTACTCTCTGTCTCTTTTGAAGGCTGAGGCAGAGAGGAGCATTGCAGAAATCACTCCACCAGGTAGTAAAACCTACTTCACGGACGGTTCTGTAGACCCCATTTACCACACTGCAGGCGCCGGCTTTGCAGCAAGGGACATAGCACAAGCCATGCGGGTGTCCGACAATGCCTCCTCGCTCCAAGCAGAGGCTGTCGCTATTATGGGAGCCCTAGCCCATGCAGCCCAGACGGACGGGCATGTTGTCATACATACAGACTCTAGGGCCGCCATTGACAGCCTGCAGCCTGCCTGGAAGCAGTTCCTCTTGGCATTCCCTCAACTCTGCTGGTAGACCGGCGCTACTTGTTCTAGCAGAGAACTCGAGTGCCAGTCTCTCTGCCTCCGACCGCGGGTCATAGTAGGTCTTTCTGGGGGCTGAGCAATTTGTGGCCCGTCTGATGCGGTTCCACAGCTCTGTAAGGGAGGTTTGGTGGCCAAAGGACTCACACCACTCCAGCCACTTTTCCTGCTTTACCCTCTTAGCAGTTTCCTGAGCATCCCTGAGAGCCTCTCTCAAAAGAGCGTGGTTCTCAGGGGTTCTCTGTCTGCGGAAGTGTCTTCTGCACATATTGATTCTGTGGTTGACCTCCTTAATCTCATCATTGTAGTACCAGGCGTCTTTAAAACACCTGGACCATGGACGAGTTTTGGGAATGGTCTCTGAGGCTGCCTCGTCTATGGCATTAACTAGTCTTGCCTCAAGTGTATCCACATTATCATTATGTGAGAAGTCACTGGTTCTAAGGCACCTGGCCAGGGCCTCCTGGAAAGCTTTCCAGTTGGCCCTGTCCACCTTCCATCGAGGATTGTGCTGGGGCACAGGGGCCGGGCCAGCATCCAAGATGGTGGTGACTATCCCATAGTGATCGCTCGTGGCAGTGTTGTCCACAGACCAACGAATTCTCTCGACCAGGGCCGCAGTGACAAAGGTAAGGTCAAGGACCCCCCCGCCAACGTGCGTAGGCTCCTGGTCCTGGTTGTTGAAGAGAGCAATCTCGGGGCATGACTCAAGCACCGCGGCTATGTGATAGCCTGCCGCATCCCTGTTCCGTGTAGGAGCCAAGATGGGGAGGTGGGCATTGAAGTCTCCCCCTATGAGAATTGGCTCGTGTGCCGCAGCAGCAGAGACTTCACTAATATCTAAGCTCCTACAGGTTGGCCTGCTGTACACATTGTACTGCTTGAGGGGACCCCCAGCCATATGGATCTCAACTGCTAGGAGTTCAACACCTTCTCCACACTGCACAGGATCGGCAATCAGGGAGCAGGGAATATTCGACTTCACAAGGGTAATCAAACCTCTGGTGCCTTCGTTAGAGGGCAACACAAAGGGATGATATCCTGAGAAGCGAACAGTGTCTCATGTTAAAGTCTCCTGGAGCATGACAGTGTCAGTGTTCCGAGATCGCACGATCACGTGGAGAAGGGCATTTTTCTGGGAAAAGCTGTTGATATTCCACTGCAATATGCTTAGATTAGGAGCCATTGTGCTAATCTGAGTCCATTAAGTCTGTGTCGTCAATGACGTAGACATAATCGGTCTCAGTGTCTGACGCCCCAGTGTGGGTAACGTCAGACATTTCGGAGTCTGACAACTCCTTGGTGAGTTCCTCACTGATCGTTATTTCCTAACTGGACTCGTCACTGTCGTCAGGACAGGTTGAGCCATTAGAAGGGCTGGGTCTCCTGGGAGGTGGAGAACCCCTGGTCGCCTTGACCTTCACTCTGGATGGTCGTGGCTTCCTCGCCCTTTGGGGTTTGGGTTCAGGCTCTGCCAGTGTGGTCTTGGCCGCAGGTTGGGTGGGGAGACAAGTCTCGCCCTGGGGGTTTGTGGGGAGAGGAGTCTCGCCCTGAGTTGGATTGGGTGTAGAGGCCTTGGGCCTTACATCCCTTTCCTTCAGGGCAGCGACAGTCTGGGTCATTGCCGTGACGGCGACCTTGACTGCCTTCTCCGTCTCTTCACTGATCCTTCCCAATGCTGATGCAACTGCTGTGACAACTGCCGTCAGCAGGAGCGTCAAGTCATTCTCTGTAAACAGAGTTTGACTCTCCGCTCTTGGGTTGGCCTTTGGTGTGTTCCCAGACCCCTTCCGTCTGTTTCCGTCTTGGAACACCCACCAGGGCCGGAAACTCCTTTGTGTTGGAGGTGTCCGGTGGTGGTTTTGTTTTGGGCGGTGCTTCCTTCCTCTTAGGAGGGGGGGAGCCCTTACCCCTTTGTTCTGCCCCCAGACATAAGTGCCTGGAGGGGCAGGAACAAAGTCTGGTCGTTTTGCAACGACCTCTTGCCGCCGAAGAGCCTCTTCTTTCCTGACGGAACATCCGAGGCTCCAGGCATGGTGCTTTTTGTGCTTTGAGGCACACCTCCGTGTTGTGTCCCTGACTACAGACACCACACTTCGGTTTTGCAGAGCAAGTGGCCTGGTGGTGTCCGTACTTCTGACACGTGAAGCAAGGTGACCAGGACTTGCCTGGTTGGGTGATTCCCTTTGGAAAGTCGGGAAGCTCCCACCACTTTGGGATGAGCGGTGATGACCTCAAGGTCATACATCTGAGGGAAGCCAAGACGCACCATCTTGGACTTCCTCTCATCAGAAGTCAGGGCCCCCAAACTCACCTTCCGTCCATCCTGGAGCTTGTCAGTCTCCTGGTGGAAGGTGAGAGTGGACTGGTCCTTAGGGATGATTATCATGCCTTTG
>BOPN01007577.1:15000-17500 GCA_017312705.2 Penaeus japonicus | reverse complement strand
GAAGAAATCCTAATGTCTGAAGCGGAGTGTGCAATCAGAGAGCTGAAACGGAACAGATCACCCGGTGCTGAACTTATCCAAGGTGAAGGTGAGGCCACAGGTGTTACAAAAGTTGTGCAATGAAACCTTAAGGACCAAAGAATGGCCGAGGCAGTGGACAGAGAGCGTGCTCATTTCAATACCGAAGAAATCTAACTGTAGTAAATGCTCAGACTATTGAACCATCAATCTGATTAACCATGTGTCGAAAGTGATTTTGAAGATCATTCAGAAGAAAATAACACCTAGAATAAACGAAGCGTTGAACGAGAGTCAGGCGGGCTTCAGAAGGAGTAGAAGCGCAGTAGAACAAATTACAGCTCTGAAAATTCTGAATGAGAAGGCCAGGGACAATGGAAATATGATTTCCCACAATTTCATTGATTTCCGAAAGGCGTGTTATAGAGTTTGGCATCAAGCACTCTGGCACGCTATGGGGAAGAAAACATCGTTGAGGGAATAGCTACCCTGATTCAAAACCTTTATAAAGGGGCAGGGTCAAAGGTGCTGGTTGACGACCATTACAGTGACTGGTTCCGAACCACAGCTAGTGTAAGACAAGGATGCTGCTTTCGCCAACCCTATTCAATCTTTTTCTTGAGAGAATCGTGCACTGAGGGAGCATTATGGCCGTCAGATGTGCTGCGATAAGGATAAATGACTTACGATTTTCTGATGATATCGAAAGTCAGAGAAGGAAATACGGATTCGCATTGGAAGAGCTACTAGTGCGATTGCGAAACTGGATAACATATTGAGACCAAAGAATATTCGGATGAATCACAAATTGTTACTGATGAGAGTGATTATAGATGCTACTCATTCAAGCTCTCGCAAGCATACAACAATCACAAAAATGGATGAACTGAAGCTAAGAGCATTCTAGATGAAAATGTACAAAAAGATGTTGGGAATTTCGGGAAAAGAGAAGATGAGGGAGTAAATACAGAGGTTTTTAGACTTTGCGGGTTTGAGCCAGAAGGAATGGTGGAGACAGTGAAGAAGAGGAAATTTACACACATTGATCACCTTGTATGAGGAGGAACAACGAGAGCGGTTGATGGAGCGTAGAATGCAGGGAAGGCGAGGAAGAGGGAGACCATAGGATTGGATGGGGAATTTGATAGAGTGGAGAGGAGAGGGAGGGGTCGATGACCAGAATGGCAAAGGATCGGGAAGACTGGAGACGGAATGTCCCATGGCAGTAACGGCTAAGGACTTGATGATGAGGATGATAAGCGAAGCCCGCACGGTTGTGAAGGCACGTCAGTCAAGATGGCGTTATTGAGGGCGGGGCCAATGAAAGTTTGTTTACATGGTGACTTTCCCAAGCGACACGCATGTGCGAAGAAGGGAAAAGATATTTAGAAGGGATTTTTTTTTCCAGATTTTAAAGAGATCACATGTGTTGCTGACATACGTATTGAAGTTAAAGAACGAGAGATTTAGGTTTTTCGAAATAACAATTAACAAACGAAAAGTGTAGTTGAAAAGTAGTTGAAACATGCGAAATTACTTACATTATTTTTTTTATTTTTATGGCAAGTTAAATTATATACTTAATGAAATAATTAAATAAGTAAAAGAGTCACTGATGATAATATAATCACTTAGGTTGATAACACCTTGAGGGCAAATGGTTAGGTATAGTTGTTGACTCTTTCCTTCTGCAGGATGAAAATAGAATCGTAACCATATTTCCTCCTACCGCAGAGAGGATTCGTACACGTGGGTGAATGTCTTTCTTGGATATGTCTGATAGTCTCTCATTCTCTCTCTCTCTCTCTCTCTCTCTCTCTCTCTCTCTCTCTCTCTCTCTCTCTCTCTCTCTCTCTCTTCTCTCTTCTCTCTCCTCTCTCCTCTCTCCTCTCTTCTCTCTCCTCTCTTCTCTCTCCTCTCTTCTCTCTCCTCTCTCCTCTCTCCTCTCTTCTCTAGTCTCTCTCCTCTCTCCTCTCTCTTCGCTCTTCTCTCTCTTCCTGTCTCTCTCTTTCTCTAATTCTTTGTCTCAATTATGCTTAGATAGAGAATGAATTAATGATATACAAAGCTACGTTGGGTGGATATGATCAGGAAAGGTTGATTTTGGTTAGACAGAATAGGGCTATTATAGGCTAGGTTGAGTTTGTGTTGCGTTAAGTAAAATTTTGATTAGGTTAAGTTGGTTTAAGTGGGTTGAATTATTGTATATTGGCTATGCTTAGGCTAGCATAGGTTTGGTTAGATTTGGTTCTATTCAATTTGGATGATTACGATTAGATTTGTTTACATTTACTTGGGAATTAGATTAATTTGAGCGAGTTTGCCCTGGATTTGGCTAATGTATGTTGGGTATAATTTGGTTTTATCTACTTAGGTTAGTTTAAACTGGGATGGTTAATAACATTAATAATAGCCAGGATAACAATAATCATAATGGTAATAATAATAATGATGATAGAAAATAATGAAAAAGTTATTGATA
>BOPN01007577.1:0-2500 GCA_017312705.2 Penaeus japonicus | reverse complement strand
TCATCTGGCATCAGAGAACATTGCTATTCCACTGGACATTCACTCACACAAAATGATTTCCAAATTCTAACCTCTTCCTCACACAGACTTAACCTCATCATCTTGGAATCACTGTTTATCTCGAGGGTGAAGCCAGAGCTTAACAACATAACAATTGCCATCCCGTTACACACCCAATGATTTCAGACTTTTAACTGTAAGATTTCTCATTATTTGGTCTTGTTTTGTAATCTTTTTAGTTTGTGTTTTTTACAGGTTATACTCGCTTTTATTTTTAATGATATTTTCTCGTTAACCTTTTATCATTCTTATATCACCATTTTTATGTGTCGTTAAAAAACTACTTTTAGTAATATTTATCTTTTATTTAGCCTTTTTATTTGTTTGAATCAGTTACTTAAAATTGTTTTTATGCTAATCTACTTTGTATTCTTTTTTGTCCATCTTTAGCACTGATGAAGAAGTTAGTAAACTTCGAAACGTTTGAGTAATAAAGATGATGTACGTAACTGCGCTGGTGTTACTTTTCCTGATAAAGTTACGATTCCCGAAAGGAAAATCATTTGCTGAGATTATCATCACCAGATATGACCGACCCACGCTTCGCGAATATAGAAAAACAAAGAAGGAATACTACAGAGCGAAGAAATTGGAATGTGATCTTGAATTTCTAAAAACTTTTAGAAAATATGACACTATCCCTTCCTTCATCAAGTTCAAAATTTATATTCGCATTTTTTTGTCCAGTCATACTTATAAATCATGGCTATTACAACTCCTGGAGTACGAGATCAAAGCCCAAACTAAGAAACTCTCACGTCTTAGCTTTAATCACAGCAACCATGTTAAGTCTTTGAAATCTAAATTATCGTTTATTGATTTCCAATGCCTTAAGTGTATGTGGGAAGCTAACACGGAAAAAATGTTACCCAACATAAGGAATCGCCATAATAAGAAACTCTTAAGCCTTGGCATTAACATTACCAAAAAAGTCAAACCTGAAAATGTCATTTTCAACCTTTCAAACAGAAAGTTAACCAAAGAGGAAAGTGACCTCCTTTCCTACGGTGAATCTAAATTATGACAATTCTTTTTGGAGTTTGGATGCATTTGCCACAGAATAGCCAAGTTTGACATTTTTGGTAATGATAGCCTCCACTCTATCCGTAACAGGATCTCTGCAATTGCTAAAAATGCCTACCGCCAATTTTGCCATTAACGGGGATCTAATAGTGAGACCAATGATCATCAACTTGACCTTTTAAAGAATCTTAGGGAAGAAAATAACTTAATCATCACCAGATAAGGGACGGGGCATTGTATTATTAAACAGAACGGAATATAACCCAAAACTCAAGGCTATTTTGGATGACAGAACTAAGTTTAAATTATTGAAGACGAACATTGCTTCCCATATTTTAAAACTAGAGGACAAACTGAACCGTCTCCTCCGCAACATAAAAGATTCTGTTGTAGATTCGGTATATAGTTATTTATTCACGTCTGGATCAAGACCAGGTATTTTATATGGTCTTCCAAAAATTCACAAAACAGGTAACCCGATTAGACCTATTATATCGTCAATAGGTACTTTTAATTAATCCCACTGTTAACCCCTCTAAATAAAATGATTATACTGTCGAAAATACCATGGACTTTGTAAAGGATATTAGCACTCTTAAAATCAATGGTACCGTTGTTATGGCCAGTGTGGATATACAATCGCTGTTTACTGATGTCCCACTTGAGGAGACCACCAACCTTATTGTACGTAAACTTGCAAAATCGAAAGATTTTCAACAGCTAAATGAAAAACAACTGACAAAAGCACTTCAGTTGGCGACTGCTGACTCTGTCTTTACATTCAATTATGACCTGTATTCTCAAACTGATGGCGTGGCCATGGGCTCACCCTTAGGTCCCACTTATGCAAACGCATTTTCATGTCACCATGAAAAAGATTAAGTTAGATGAATACCCTCTTAATTTCAAACCTAATTTCTACCGTCGATATGTGGATGATACGTTCCTCCTCTTTAACAACAGCTCTCAGGTTGAACGTTTTGTTTACTACTTGAACTCTAAACATCCGAATTTAAAGTTTACATATGAAATTGAACATGACTCAGTAATACCATTTTTAGACACCCTCATATCAAATGATAGTGTCCGTTTCTCAACATCGGTTTATAGAAAACCAACTTTTATTGGTTTGGGCCTTAACTACTTTAGTTATTCCCCCCAAGATCTTCAAATTAAACAGTATCTCAACACTAATAAACAGAGCCTACAATATTTGTTCAGATCTCGTGAGCTTCCATCAGAAGATGAAGTTCCTACATAATTATTTCACGCAGAATTCATACCCCAGCAAAACTTTCTACAGAGTCTTAAGAAGAACAAAAAACACTCCACTCCTACTCCTGTTATGACGGTTACATAAGATGTTTGTTAAATCACATTGCCATATCTTGGACCTTTAAGTTTTACCATAAGAACA
>BOPN01007576.1:53771-57099 GCA_017312705.2 Penaeus japonicus | reverse complement strand
TGTGTGTGTGTGTGTGTGTGTGTGTGTGTGTGTGTGTGTGTGTGTGTGTGTGTGTGTGTGTGTGTGCGTGTGTGTGTGTATGTGTTTGTATGTGTGTGTGTGTGTGCGTGTGTGTGTCTGCCTGTGCGTGTGCGTGTGCCTGTGCCTGTGCCTGTGCCTGTGCGTGTGCGTGTGCGTGTGCGTGTGTGTTATGTTGCACAGTTGAGTATTCATCTAATGGACAATGTTATTTTTCAATTTCTGGAGATGTAGCTGGTAAATAAATCACGTAAACATCTTACACCTACATGGACAGCAACCATACAACAATAGTGCAAGTATTGCTTTCATCACTGTAACATGTATTATGAGATTTTATCTGGTTCCAATTACTTCCCTTCGGCAGAAAACAATAAGACTTTGCCATCGCCGACACTGAACGGACACGATGCTGACCTCAAGACTGGGCTCTTACATCCTGGCACTCTTGCTCTTCGTCCGCAGCAGCGAATGTGGCAGGAAGATGGTGAGACCCGGAAAATGTTTTGCTGAGGAGGGAATAGCCGTATATCCAGCTGCTTCAAGTATTATGTGTTCTTCATTGTGCTTACAGTTCTATGGACTGGCTTACCAGTTTCACGGTGAGTTTTGTGTTGTTTGATTGTGCCTACGTGTGTGTGTGTGTGTGTGTGTGTGATGCGTCCCTGTCGTTTTCTCTCATCAGGGTAAGGGACTGAGTAACTATTTCAAGGGACGCTAGAGCAACTTTCTGTACCTTCGTTCATCCTACAGTTTTGAACTACCACGAAGTCGCCCTGATTTCCCCTGAACTGCTATATGGTGCACAGGGTCAAGATGTGGTGGCAAGAACTCTCACTGCTACAATAGATTCAATCACTCTTATAAGCACCTCACTGCGTTGCTTTCACAATCCACCCATCATCGCCTGTCCCACGGCAACTGGACGAGGACATGTCTAAAGATTATTAACCGAGTCCTGCTGATACGAATGCTGGTAGCTGGCATAAGGGCACCGGAGCCTTGGAAGCTTCCTATGCGTCTAAACGGCAAAAAAACGATCGCCTCACTGTTTACCCCTGACATGGAAGGGTTAATATAAGGAAAGCTAAATAGCTTCCTAATTTCCCAGATGGTGCGCCGCATCCACGAAGGCATACGTGTTTGCAGTTGACTATTGCAGTGTAGAACACCACTTGACACCATAAATGGAGCAATCCAGATCCCAGAAGTGCAGTCGTAGTTAAAATGATATAGACATAGCTGCTCTAAAAAAGAAACGCCTCTCGATGATAGAGTAGGGAGAAGGATATATACTTCTTCGAAGGATCGATTACATGGGGTTCGTAATACGGTATGAAGAATAAAACTGAATACACCATTGTCTATTCAAACCCAAGTTACAGCATATGAATCTTATATTCAGTAATTTTAATGGCAGAGTGGCCAAAGACTATCACATTTGGGAAGGCATTATTGGCTGCCATAGCATTGGTAAAATGAACAACAATGCAAAACCCGCTCGTGAGTGTACCATATATACTTCTTGAATAAGTTCATCTCTAACAAAAAGACAAAAAAAAAAGGTCTGTCAACCGTCGGAGGAACCAAAAAAAAAAAAAAAAAAAACTTTTCCACCGTCTGAAGGACCAAAAAAATCTATCAACCGTCGGAGGGACCCCAAAAGAGGTATATCAACCGTCGGAGGGACCAAAAATAGGTCTATCGATCGTCGGAGGGACCAAAATTAGGTCTACCAATCGTCGGAGGGACCAAAAAAGGTCAATCAACCGTCGGAAGAACAAAACAAAAAATCTATCAATCGTCGGAGGGACCAAAAAAATCTATCAACCGTCGGAGGGACCAAAAAAATCTATCAACCGTCGGAGGGACCAAAAAAATCTATCAACCGTCGAAGGGACCAAAAAAAATCTATCAACTGTCGGAGGGACCCCCCAAAAAAAAAAAATCTATCAACCATCGGAGGGACCAAAAAGATTATCTTTCTATCGTCGGAAAGACCAAAATAAGGTCTATCAACCGTTGGAGGGATCAAATGAAGGTCCTTCAACCGCCAGAGGGACCAAAAATAAAGGTCTATCAACCGTCGGAGGAACCATAACAAGGTCTTTCAACCATCGGAGGGAACAAAAGAAGGGTCTATTAGCAGTTGGAGGGACCAAAAAAGGATCTTTCAACCGTCAGAGGGACAAAAAAAAAAAAAAAAAAAATCTTTCAACCGTCAGAGGGACCAGAGGTAAAGTTCTATTAACCGTCGGAGGAACCATAACAAGGTCTTTCAACCATCGGAGGGACCAAAAGAAAGGTCTATCAGCAGTTGGAGGGACCAAAAAAGATCTTTCAACCGTCGGAAAGACCAAAAGATCTTTAAACAAAACACAAAAATAAGGTTTATCAACCGTCCAAAGAACCAAAGAAAGGTCTATTAACCGTCGAAGGGACCAAAAAAGGTCTATCAATCGTCGGAGGGACCAAAAATAGGTCTATCAACCGTCGGAGGGACCCAAAAAGTCTATTAACCGTCGAAAGGACCAAAAAAGATCTATCAACAGTCGGAGGGACCAAAAAAGGTCTATCAACCGTCGGAGGGACCCAAAAAGTCTATTAACCGTCGGGCCCTATCAACCGTCGGAGGGACCAAAAATAGGTCTATCAACCGTCGGAGGGACCCAAAAAGTCTATTAACCGTCGAAAGGACCAAAAAGGATCTATCAATAGTCGGAGGGACCAAAAAAGGTCTATCAACCATCGGAGACACCAAAAGATCTTTAAAAAAAAAAAAAAAAAAAAAAAAGGTTTATCAGCCGTCCAAAGAACCAAGGAAAAGTCTATTAACCGTCGAAAGGACCAAAAAAGGTCTGTCAACCGTCGGAGGCACCAAAAAAGGTCTATCAACCGTCGGAGGGACCCAAAAAGTCTATTAACCGTCGGGCCCTATCAACCGTCGGAAGGACCAAAAAAGGTCTATCAACCGTCGGAGGGACCAAAAAGGGTCTATCAATCGTCGGAGGGACCAAAAAAGTTTTATCAACCGTCGGAGGGTAAAAAAAAAAAAAAACTATCAACCGTCGAAAGGATCAAAAAGGTCTGTCGACCGTCGGAGGGACCAAAAAAGGTCTATCAACCATCGGAGGGACCAAAAAAAGTCTGTCAACCGTCGGAGGGACCAAAACAGGTCTGTCAGCTGTCGGAAGTACCAGAAAAGGTCTATCAACCGTCGGAGGCACCAAAAAAAAAAAGGTCTATCAACCGTCGGAGGGACCAAAAAATGTCTTTCACCCGTCGGAGGGACCAATAAAGGTCTATCAAT
>BOPN01007575.1:50000-57122 GCA_017312705.2 Penaeus japonicus | reverse complement strand
TGTGCGTGTGCGTGTGCGTGTGCGTGTGCGTGTGCGTGTGCGTGTGCGTGTGCGTGTGCGTGTGCGTGTGGGTGTGGGTGTGGGTGTGGGTGTGGGTGTGGGTGTGGGTGTGGGTGTGGGTGTGGGTGTGGGTGTGGGTGTGGGTGTGCGTGTGGGTGTGGGTGTGCGTGTGCGTGTGCGTGTAAATATATATACATATATATATATAATATATATACATATATATATATGTATATATCTATAATATATATATATATATATATATATATATATATATATACACATATGTAATCAAGACCAATTATAAGGATAAGACTAAAATCATTATTTCCCTATGCATAAATTTTTTCATTCAAAAAAGTAAGAACTCACTTACCAATTAGACCCTTGTGTAGCTTCACCTCTTGTTTAGAATAATAAGCTTCAAAGGCTACAACATGGAAAACACGATTGACTGTGTTGTTGGTGCCTACAATTCTTATATATCGAACTACTCTTGCTGGAAAATAGAGATACTGCCAGGACCGACAATGGTAGCGGGTGTGATCAATCACACGAACCCAGTCCTTCTGGTCCATTGAAACCTCTATGTAGTATGAATATCCTCTACCAAAGGAGAAAAATTGTGTCAATATGTAATACAAAAAAATGTTTAAGCTTATTTTAGTGTCTGCATTTATACATAGCTATATTCATATATAGTATGAGCAAACTTGGCCACAAAAAGACACAGATGTAAAACCACTGTACTATATAATGCACAGTGCACTTGATTGGTTAAGCCTCCCCTCACTGATTTATTTATATAACAAACTGCACTTAACCCACTCATGACGGGGGCATTCTACCCTTGAATGTCACAATGCCGGGGCTTTCGAACGCTTAGGCCTAAATCAATTAAATGGCTGGCACAATACTGTGCCGCCCGGCCACTGGGCTTTTGAATGAGCGGTACAGTACTGTACCACCCGTCCAGAGAGGGTTAAAGGAATATCAAGTTCCTTAACACAAGTTTTTTTCAAATATATAATCAAAATATTCAGTTAGATATTATATATCTTTGCATAACTTACCTTTGGTCTTTATCCCAGAGCATCATCCGCATATGATTGATAATACACTGCATTCCCAGCTTAATCAAAATACCTTGACCATTATTATCATCAATGGGATGTCTTGTAAAACCTCTATCCATGTCATAGGTAGAAACGTTGCCATCTAAAAGATTTGCACGCATTTCTCCCTGGAGTACTTGAGCACCTTTGCTTGGTACTGCTACATTTTCCCCTGGCACTGAAAACAAATCCACAATCATCTAAAAATACAGAGAAATTATGGTTACAAATTTTTAACCATTATATTAAAAAAACACTTACTTGATGTTATTCCTGCATTACATTATTAATTGAAATTAATATTCTTTTGATACTTAGCCTTGTTTCCAGAATTATTCATAACAAAGATTATATTACTTGGTGTTCTTTTTTAAAAAATCCTCAAATCCCTTACTTAGATAACCACGATACTGAAGATCCATGTCTCTGGATTCATTCTTTGCCTTTATAGCATCCAGTATCTGGTCTGGTGAAATCAGTGAAGTTGGTCTGACCACATTGAGAAGATCCTAAAGATATTAATAAATGCAGGTTAGTTTTGCTAACAAAATAACAAATTCAGTCAATTACATATTGCACATATAGAGGTACAGATTATCCCCTTGTCTGTAAAATGAGTGATGAAACTTGCATAACAGTTGGTTGCATTATCAGTGTTAATACTTGACACCAACTAAAAAAATTAACACCTAACAGAAAATCTTTACAAAGAACACTGAAAGACTTCACCTGACATTCTTCACTTTTGTGTTAACAATTCAACAACTTACTGTGAGACTTATGAGAGGTAGACGGATTTGAGAGAGAATGTCTTGTATTTGTTCTTGTGAGAGGTCCGAGTTCCGCTCCACCCACTCATGAACACCTTGGAAAATGTGAACTTCAAGTGCACAAAATGAGTCACGGCTGATAATTGCTTTTAGGGCAGTCTGCAAGAACAATAATCTATCAAAACATCATATCATTAATTTTTGCAAGAGGAAATTCATCAAAATTCCAACACATAAATTTCTATCAGGATTTCATGTTCATATCAATTCACAACTAATTACAAAATCAATATAATATAATGCGTAATATATATTTCATTGTATGTACTAGCTAACTATATCAATATCTAATTTCAAAGAGAACATCAATGTACATTTTACATATGCATAAAGTATAAATAACTTAACATAATATGCTTAAAACTTAAATTTTATGTAAAATTACTTTTCTGTTAAAATGACCACTTTCCATGAATGACATCTGAAAAAAAAAAACTTACCGGAGAGAGGGCATAGAATGACTCGTGGTTGAGAATGGATAGTGCATTTTTGTCCATGAAATCTTCACACACAGCCTTCAGGTTTGAGAGATTGTAAAGGGAAGCCATGTCATATATCACACATATGTTGAGAATGCAAAGTGTGTCTTTTAAGTAGTCACATATGGCTGATTCTAAATCCTCAAAGCCGTACTGGTGAGCCAACCCAAGGATATCTAAGACAGTTTCTTCCTGAAAGATTGGTAAAAAATGTCTAAAAATATAAAGAATAAACCACATTAATAATCATACTGTTAATCTATAAATACAAAGAATCAGTCTCATCATATAATTATAACCTTGTAGAGTAATGGCAAGTGTTAAATATTGGTAATCCCAGCTAACCCAGCATCCATAACAAAAAATCTAAACACTGTGTGTGTGTGTGTGTGTGTGTGTGTGTGTGTGTGTGTGTGTGTGTGTGTGTGTGTGTGTGTGTGTGTGTGTGTGTGTGTGTGTGTGTGTGTGTGTGTGTGTGTGTGTGTGTGTATGTGTGTGTGTATGTGTGTATGTGTGTATGTGTATGTGTATGTGTGTATGTGTGTATGTGTGTGTGTATGTGTGTATGTGTGTGTGTGTATGTGTGTGTGTATGTGTGTATGTATGTATGTATGTATGTATGTATGTATGTATGTATGTATGTATGTATGTATGTATGTATGTATGTATGTATGTATGTATGTATGTATGTATGTATGTATGGATGGATGTATGTATGTATGTATGTATGAATATATGTATATATATCCTAAATCCCATCTGGTACGCTGTGCACCGCTCACTATGCCCCATCTGGTGAGCTGTGCACAGCTCACTATGCCCCATCTGGAGGGCACACAGCAATGGGTTAACCCCTTCGACACAAGGACGCGTATACTGCGTCTTCGCAGCGCTCGTGAAAAACCCGAGGACGCGCATACTGCGTCATGGCTGAGTTCTGGTGGAATTGAGTTTTCTTTCTTCCGGATACTGCACGAGATCTTTCAGAATAGAGGTTGGATATGATACGATGGATTACTTGACTTTCATTATTATTACATAAGAGTGGGATTCACTTATACCAGGGGAGGCACCGATGTGCCCTGCTAGCAATCATTTTATTATTTATTTATGGAACATCATATAAAAATATAAAACTTACTATGATTAGTTTACCATACTATTTCAATTGTTTTCTTTGGTCATCTGAGTGAGGCCTCCCACCAAGGTCACTCTTTCCATCTTCCTCCCAACCCATGTAAATAACTTGTCACATGCACATGGGGGAAGAGGTTAACTATGCATATTTTCATATATAACACATGATGATTATGTTGAGGTTTTGGCTTAAAATGTGTAGAGGTTTTGGCTTAAAACTTGTCATATTCAATAGCGACATTTAAAATTTAGCGTGCACCGGAAGCTCGGATGCAGAGTGGAGGGCGTTTTCTACTGCCCGTAGTAAAGGGGTTAAAAACTGCCAAGCTGTATTCCACCTCTATTTAAGCATAAATGAGAGATAGGGAGGATAAACTCATATACTTGTTACTACATGGCTCTTTTTGCAGCCTCAAGGCCATAGAAAGCTATCCCCCCTCATCCCTAAACCTTCTACTCAACTGGCCTTTTCCTGTATGTCTTACTGACTTCTCCCACCTAGTCCTATCTCTAGAACTCTTTATAGCACAGCTGAGCTACTCAGGAAATGATTGTGAACTTTTATGTATTTCATACATTCATATGAATACACAATTTACTACTACATGAATTAGTTTAATTATGTTTTGTTGTATTACAATTTCTTTTTGTAAATGTTCCATTTCACTCATACAGATGGAGTGATACTTTCAACTTTGATGCTCTATTGCTTAGTAACTATCTGACATAAAAGCATGAGACGTGTAAAATTGAGCTCTTTAAACATGAACCCCAAAATTCACAAAGGTTTCAGTTTGTCCATCCCCACAGATGCATTTTGAGTACGAGTAAAAGTTTCACTCAGATTAATTTTGGTCTTTAGAATATTAACCCATTAACGACAGGGTTATTTTGGCTGTAAATGGTCGAAATGCCAGGATATTCTAATGCATAAACCTAACGCCTCGGGATTCTCAGCCACACTAGCCGCTGGCAAGCACTGTACACCTGATCACCTGACGCGCCAGCCTTGACTAAATATTTCGTCCCAGGCGTCTGAACCAAAAAACACTAAACATGATAGCAAGTCAACCGGAGCGAATGGGTTAAAAGCTTGAAATTACACACCAGAAAATGCACATTTCATTTCCATATATCAAATACAGACTGCACAGTAGAGCATCAAAGATGAAAAATCCATGACAGAGACTTCTCACACTCGAAAAAAAATATTGAAAGGAAAATGAAAATATATTTCCATTCCCAAAAAACACCAGTGAACATAACATGGAAATATTGCACAAATAAAACAAGAATGAAAACATTTTTCTTCATAAAAAAACAATAAAATATTCCTTCTCATGTATAAATAGTACAAATAAACAAGGAGCAATATAAAACTGAGGCTATGGGAGAGGACAGCCTAATAGAGGCATGGTGTGATGGTGCTGACCTAGTGGGCATGGCTGAAGGAAATGCAAATAAACAATGCAAATAAAACACTTATGAAATAAAGAGCATGTCTTGCCATACATCACAAAGAAATATTTATTTAAAAGTGTACATGGTAAAAAAGACAATGATATATCATAAGGCCAAACAGTATCAGAATTCCTACTTCACACTAACTTCATTTCATTCACAAGAAAAAAAAAAGACATGAAGGGGAATGGTGATATGGGGCTGTATGTATCACTGATATATCCCTAAGCCAATCAGACAGTTAGTTCCCTGTCCTTTTTTTTTTCTTTCTTTCTTTTTTCTTTCTTGTAAATGAAATGCAGTGAGGTCCCCACATCAAGCCACTAGGTAGTGTGGTGGATAGTGTGCCAGCCTCTCATCCCTGTGGTCGGCAGATTGAGCCCTGTCTAGGCTCATGAGTTTCCACTGTCGCCTGGCAGTCACCACCATGTCTGGGAATCACTGTGGGTAAAGACCAAGCTCAGATCGAGTCTACACTTGGTAGCACCCTCTCTCAAATGTATTTTATAACAATACATGCTCTTTATTGCCCCATATGCATTTCATTTGCAGGTACATACTCATATGTACATGCATGGTTACCTTATGGTATAATATTCCATTTGTACTATAAATACATCTGCATGGATGTATTTGTGCAAAATTTGCCTGATTTATCAACTGGAGTTTTAAAAGCATGGCAGTTTATACCCATTTTTCTTCCTTTAATTTTTTCAACTGTAAGGAGTAATTGAGATGGATTTTTGAACTATGATGCTCCACTATGCAGTCTGTATTTACATAACATGCATTTTCTGGCATGCAAATTTAAGCTCTCAAAATCCCAAAGACCAAAATTGGTCTTGGTGAACTTAAAAAATCACACAATGGTCAATGTTACTTGTATAGGGGGGAGGAGAGGGTAAACTTAAGTCACCATTTATCATTTTCAACCAATCACCCCATCATGACTATTTTTCATATTCCTTCAGTTAGATGGCCACTTTCTTTATGGGTTTGCAGATCATTTTCTAGAGATATTGCTAAAGTCTTAAAGAATAACTTTAACCCATTGTGGACGGGTGTCATGACATACATGACGTTTGGCGATTTTGGATAACTGTCCTATTTTATTGTGCTATGAGTAAGGAGTAAGTGAGGATGACAATTGCAGTCATAATTACTATAATTACCATAATATTGAGCTAATATAACATCCAAAACCTAGATGGCACCACTTTCTTCTAGCACCAACAGGAGAGAGAGTCTTGAATAGCATTTACCCACAGTCTCTAGCAAGCACTATCTTTATAGAGTGGTGGCACACAGCAAGTTACTGACCTCTTGCTCTAAAGTACTGCCGATGAAGGATGTGTAGGCAGAACAAGAAGAGGTAGGTGACTCATACCATGCCCAGTGTCTAAAATGTGCTCCTGTGCCAATAAGGATGTCCTTTACTGTGGCACTCACAGTCATAAGCACAGGTTTCCTTCCTCTTCCCTACCTCTTCATATTACCTTCATTGTAGATGGTTATATGTTTCATATTTGTTCATGACAGTGCACAAATACAAAAAAATAAAGTGGCTTTGTCCTCCAATAAAACAGCAATACTTCTATCACACTGGGTATAAAGAATATAATGAGCTGATATGGATCCTAAACTACAATTTTAGTCAACTGCAGCATTGATACAGCTTGTCATATGGCAAAATAAAACACACAAAAACTATAACACAAAAAGGGCTCTAGTTTTACAATGAGTGACTGAAAGAGAGTGAGAAAAGTCAAAGTATGTTGTGTGAAGTAGCCTTACTCTGCAATAAAACCCTTCCTGGAGACTGGGAAAGCAAATCTATCCCCCATCCGCAATGGGTTATTTTTTTAATTTAATTTATGCCTTTAACCCAATGACAACGGGTGTTTAACACATGTGACATGGTAAAAAATAGGTAATGTCCCCGACAACCATTTATGCCGGGCGTCACAAGTGTGTGACATTCCAATGTACAAGTGGATGGTGAGTAATATGTGGGAGTGTATTATGGCAATAAATAATTGAAATAAGGTGATTTTATGATTTTAACCATAATTATCTATTAACACTATATGTTTACACATA
>BOPN01007575.1:25000-40000 GCA_017312705.2 Penaeus japonicus | reverse complement strand
TACTCATAGCCATAATCATTAAAACTATTATTGAGCAATAGACTAGAAAGGTAAATAAATGCAAGGGTCGAAGTACTTTCATATCATAGATCTTTAATTCTGTGCTCTTAATTGTAATATTTAGTACCTACTGAGAAAAATTTTTATAATAAAAAAAGCCAAGGCATCATGGATTTTACAATGCAGATATAAATTTACAGATTCTGATGAACTTTACATCGTGGCCATACATTGACTTTCTGTTTATCACTTAATACATTATAGTCTTAGTTAATCCAATTCCGACGGGCCCAGCGAGAACTGGCAACCCCCTACACCTGGCCTAAGTAATATCGCCTCAGGGACGTCACACTGGTGTGTCGCATTGTCATCAGGCACTAGCTGAGCGCTGTACACCTAATCACCCGGCGTGCCGACCTTGACTAAATATCTCGTCCCCCGACGTCTGACAAAAAAAACACTATATGTGACATCTTGTCACCCGTCGTTAACGGGCTAATATAAAAATATAATAGTCACAGCAGTAGCACTCTGACCTCAAGACGGTTGTCATACCAAGATGTGCGTGTGATTTCGGTATTGGTTCAAGTACAGTTTATAAAATAGTGACAAGGAATACATATTGACAATGTATTCACAAGTGCATGACCCATGTATAATTACTGAAATAAAAACTCCATAAACTCAAGGTAAGTAGTATGAAGTGCTCTGAAAAAGGGGGCATCAGGGGGCTAGGGCTAATATCAAAACTAGGTAAAGTTAGGTTTGGTTTGTTGCATGACATGGCATAATGTAGGCAACTGTACATTTACTCAGGCTATTAAATTGTAATTTGAGCACATCTTTTAAATTTTCTTTTCACAGTAGGCAGATATTTACTACATTTACTGTGATGTGTAGCCCCACCCCTCCAAAAAAAAACGGTGTCCAGAGGGTTCCCTAAACCTGTTGGAGATTCAAGCTAACAGATTGCAGTGAAAACTGACATCAGATTTGTTCAGGTCACAGCTACTTAACCCATTCACACGGGGGCCGTTCTGGCTTTGCACGGTCGCAATACAGGGGTTTTCGAACACATAAGCCTAACACCTCGAGATTCTCAGACGCACAAGCCACAAGCCTGGGCTGCCCGCTCGCTCAACCCGAGCGCCAGGCTTGCCCTCATATTACGTCCCCAGCATCTGACGCAAAAACCACAAAACGTGTCATCACGTCAAAGGCTCCAATGGGTTAAAGCAGTCAATATAAATACTGTCTGTGAAAGAATCATTTCCATAATAAAAAAGTTACTCTTAATACATACATATGTTGTTATTTGGTTAATGACTATTTTCTCTATATTCATAAGCTCCTTTTCTATACACGACATTTTGCCTGGCTAATTTGAAAAACTGCACAGAAGAATGTGCATTTGAGTCATTGCACATGCATGGCAAGCTTTCAAGTTTCAGACTATTTCCTATAAATTTATTGCCAAAACCATTCCAAACGTCAATTAAAGCCAAAATATTCAATGATTTTGACAAAAGCAGACTGCAGAGGTTAATGGCCAAGCCAGACTGGGGGACTTGAGGGCCAGACAAGAAACGCAAGTCCTGGATGGCAGCCTTCACCTGATGCCCCTCCAAGTGCACTCCAAATTCGTCATATCAGTATCCACACAATGTCATCTCCATGTCATGACAACATTATATAATTTGCTGGATCTGGAAAAGTTAACCGCGAGTGACAGCCGATCTTGTCATTATTATGGGATTTTACTTCTAATTTGTGTGGTTAATTGTCATCATGTCTGATGGAGCCGCTAACTCCATCATTTATAAATTTGAAAGTGACAGATTTGTAACCCAATTTGACAGCCCTAATTACCTGCGTAACTTCTAGAACAAGATCCCTGCGTCAGATTTGTAAACAGACGCCATTGTAAGCCTCCGGATAGAATGTATTCACATTTCCTTGATTTGATGAGTGTTACTCATTAATGCCATACAGTGAGCGCAAATTTAAATTCAGAAAAATATACACTGCATTCTGATTGTTATAACTAAGAACACACTTATATATGTATGTATGTATATATATATATATATATATATATATATATATATATATATATATATATATATATATGTGTGTGTGTGTGTGTGTGTGTGTGTGTGTGTGTGTGTGTGTGTGTGTGTGTGTGTGTGTGTGTGTGTGTGTGTGTGTGTGTGTGTGTGTGTGTGTGTGTGCATATGTATATGTGTGTATATATATATGTATATATATATATATATATATATATATATATATATATATATATATAACATTCTGCATATCTATATATAGTAACGAATATAAGTGCGGGCACGGGAGCGCGCATAAAACATGCAAACATGCATTGTTGCGTAGGCCCTGCACGTATATATAAACAAATGCCCATTCTCACATGAGTAGACCGGAAGGTCGTGAGATAGATCGGTGGATACAAAGATCTCCTAATAACATGCGAGACTAACTCAAACGCGTTATTGGAGATTAATGGTACCCTCGGACTAAAAACTACTCCCCCACCGTGCACAAGGCCGACGAGTGGGGGTACCAGGCCACACACCTCTTAAATATGATTTCCCAGTCAAGACAATGGCCCTCATTCCCCGGAAGCGAAGGAGCCCCTGGTCACAGCGGCGATCCAAGTTGCTTTTCCAGAGCAGAGGGCGCTAAGAATCTCCGGTTAGACCCAGGCCGCCTAAAGATGATGAACTTATGCACATACAGAAATGTAAGGACCACAAAGAGAACAGAATCTGATCTTCTGACACTGCTTGAGGAACTTTCATTTATTAAATGGGATATTGTAGGACTTTCTGAAGTTAGGAGACTAGGCGAAGAGCAGAAATTACTAAATGATGGGCACTTATTATACTGGCGAGGTAAACCCTTGGATAGCAAACAAGAATCAGGAGTAGGTTTCTTAGTTCACAAGCGACTTGAAAAGAATGTTAGGGAATTCTATAGTGTGAGCGAAAGAGTGGTTTCTGTAATACTGAAATAAACAGATATAGCCTAAAAATTATCCAAGTGTACGCTCCTACCAGCAGTCATAGTGATGAGGAGATAGAGAGATTCTATGAAGATGTGCAAGCAGCTACCGATAGAGCAAAAACCCATTTTACCGTGATTATGGGGGATTTTAATGCCAAGATAGGAATAAGGGAAGATGGAGAAATATCGGTTGGGAAACATGGAATAGGCACCAGAAATGAGAGAGGGCAATGGTTGATAGAATTCGCCGAAGCTCGATCCCTTAAAATTATGAATACATTCTTCGAAAAGAGACCCGGGAGGAAATGGACATGGAAATCACCATCCGGCATTAAAAACGAAATTGACTTCATAATCACCAATAGGCGTGACATCGTACAAGACGTAACCGTTATCAATAAAGTAAATGTCGGTAGCGACCATAGACTGGTCAGGAGTAGAGTCAAATTACAGCTAAGAAGGGAACGAAACAAGCTCATACAGAAGCCTCTCGTTAATCTAACCAACATCAAGAATAGGGCGACGAAATTCAGTATCAACATCCGAAACAAATACTCAGCTCTCGAAGAAGATCTTGACATAAACCAAATGAACGACCAATTCAGTGATATATTAACTGAAGCTGCACTTGAAATAGGGGGTAAAGACGAAAAAGAAAGGTTCAAAGTAAGCTTTTTCGGTAGAGACAAAAAGAGCTTATGAAACAGCGTAGGGAAATGAAAATAACATCAATCAGAGACAAGATAGAATCAACAGAGCTGACTAAGACGATAAACAAGAAGAAGAAAGAAGATGTACGCAAATTTAACATACGAAAAATAAACGAAGCTCTGCTTGCCGGCACCAACCTTAAGGCAACAAGGAGAGCTCGATGGGAAAAAACCGTGTATGCAGTAAAGAAACCCAACGGAGAGGCGACATACAATAAAAATGAAATTATCAAAGTAATAGAAGACTTCTATCGCAACCTATACCACTCAAACGACCAACCACATACGGAGACAAACACAACAATTGGAGATGTTCCAAACATCACGGTAGATGAAGTAAATAGGGCACTAAAAAGCATGAAAAGAGGAAAAACACCAGGAGAAGACGGCATTAGTGTAGATCTTATTCAAGACGCAGGAGAGATTGCGGCAGTAAAGCTGGCCAGTCTTTATAACAGATGTCTAGACGTCGGTAAAATTCCGAAGGCCTGGAAAAACGCAATGATAATTATGATACACAAAAAGGGAGACACAAAAGACTTAAAGACAGTGGTCACACTGTGGAGGGAATTTCTTTTCAATGTAGGGAGTGAGGTGGGTTATACGTGTGGCATTGACCCTGAGTCGGGCCAACACCACCTCCTCCCTTCTGTTTCTTCTGTGGGCTGTGTCCCACATTTCAATCTCTTCTTTGTTTTTGTTGGTTATGGTGAGGTCGGTCCACTCACTCTGCCACAGGAGATGGATTTTTGCTTTTATAAAAGAGACAAAATACCTGAGATCTGTGCGGACAATACCAGGCTCCAGATCACCAGTCGACCCGGCTAGTTTGTCAGCCTGTTCATTTCCATGGATACCCGATGTCCAGGTACCCATATCAGTTTGATTGATTTATTGGCACTATGCAATTTACGAATGATATTACCCTGTATTTCATTATAGGTGGTTTCTAGTGATTTAATGGCTTTAATTGAACTTAACGAGTCTGAAAATATGACTATTCTATCGTGGGTCGTCGATAAGGCAAAATCTAAAGCTTTATCAATTGCAAATAATTCGGCAAGAAAGATCGATGTATGATTTGGCAATCTGAATCTCAACTGGCATTCAGTCTGTCTGTCTTGGACCCGTCGGTATATAAATGAAAAAAGGAAAGATGTTTTTAGTGGGATCTCTCTGAACCTCTGGCGTACCTCCACCTCCGGCACCGTGGCTTTGGCTGGTGTGACCAGTCTAAGGTGGTGAAATTGGGTGTCTCCCACGGTGCTATATTTGAGTGAACCAGGGTATCGATGGTAGAGAGATCTATACCGACTTTTTCTGTGAGGTCATGGAGTCTATTGCACAGCGGCTTTCCGCCGCGGTGCTGTGGCCCTACCTGCCGGCGCAAAACATCCCTGTTGGGATGATGGGGCTGCCTGGCTACCTTGGCGGCATATGTCAGCGCAAGCTGGCCGCGTCTAAGACAGTGCTCCCGACTCTACCTCTAGGCGCTCGGTGCGAGTGCACATAAGGGCTCCAAGACAGACGCGTAAACACGCATTCTGCACAACATTCAAACCTTTCAGAGTTGAGCTCGTTGCCGAGCCATACACGATTGACCCATAATCTACTTTAGATCTAATCAGGGATTTATATAACATCAGTAAAGACTTTCTATCAGCTCCCCATTTGTGTCCAGAAATGCACTTTAATAAATTGAGTGCTTTTTGACATTTATTCTTTAACTGACCAATGTGGTCTTTCCAATTTAATCTACTATCAAAGAGTAGTCCAAGAAATCTAGCTGAATTTTGAATAGGTATTGGGTGGTTGTCTAGAGTTAGCCTGATGTTGGGCTTTCTCCTATGTGTAAAGACCACGCCAATACTCTTTCTAATGGAAAACTTAAAACCCCACTGGAGGCCCCAGTTATGAATCATATCCAGTGCCAATTGGATCGCGGTTGCCGAGAACTCTGCATTATTGCTAGAGTGCCATAATGCACAATCATCGGCGTACAGTGAGTATTTAAGATTCCGAGGAGGAGATGGTAAAATGTCATTTATCATACATAAAAATAATGTTGGAGACAAGACACTTCCTTGTGGGATCCCGTTTGCCTGGACAAAAATGTCCTAGAAAATGACATTGTCAGAAAATAATTTGACAGAAAACGTTCTGTCAGAAATGAAATTTTGGATAAAACAAGGCAAGTTTCCACGTAATCCGAAAGCATAAAGTTTTCTGAGTAGGCCATGTCGCCATGTCATGTCGTAGGCTTTTTCTATATCTAAAAATACTGAAATAAAAAAATGTTTTTTGGCAAATGCCTCATGAATATGACTTTCCAGTTTTACCAGCTGATCGAGAGTTTGACGTCCCTTTCGGAAGCCGCACTGATCGTCAACTAGTAAATTCCTGGTATTTAAAAAATGCAATAGCCTACGATTAACAATTCTTTCCATGACCTTGCATAAGCAGCTTGTCAACGCAATTGGGCGGTAAGAGATGGCGGATCTGGGATTTCCCCCTCCTTTCAATATGGGAATGATGTGGGCGAAGTGCCATGAATTTGGAAAAGTCTGGCTTTTCCAAATATCATTGTACACTTCTAGCAATCATGTCATCATGATCAAGATGCTTTATTATCTCATATCGAATCTCATCGGGGCCTGGGGATGTTCCTCTACAGGCTTCTAGGGCTCGGACAAGCTCATTCATTGTAAGACCTTTATTGTAATCAAAGTTATCTCCTGTGACAAAGTGAATTGGTTGCAGCTCGGATGCTTCCTTGGTGGTCAGGAATGCAGGATTGTAATTTTCCGAGCTGCTTGTATACAAAGAAGAACTGCCTGGCGATTGTGTTAGCAATGTCTCTAGGTGAATCATAATTATTTCCCTCATGGATGATGTTTCTGATTTTTATTGATACTTTTTCCTATTTATTCTATTAACTGTGGACCAAACCTCTAAAATGCTGGTGTTACTATTTATTGTAGAGACAAAGCTTCGCCTGGAGTCTCTTTTGGCTTGTCTGATTGTTCTTCGAGCCCTAGCTCTCGCTTGTTTGTAATTGCGAAAGTTCTCGTTTGTAATATTATTATGGAAAAGCCTGTAGGCCCTATTTCGTTCACATAGCGCCCTGCGGCAATCTGGTGTCCACCATGGAACTCTATGCTTAACGCTATCTGTCGAAGTCTTAGGGATGGTTGCCATTGCTGCATTTATAATACAATTTTGAACATTGTTTACTTTATCATCAATGGTTTCTCCAACAACTTCGAGCTTGACGCTCCTTGTGAAGGCGACCCAATCTGCTCTTTTTACGTTAAATTTGGGTGTCGCATGAATATTGAATACAAATAGGAAGGTGATCGCTTCCCAACGAGTCGTCAATGGTGTGCCACAGGCACTTGGCTGCTAGTGTTGAGGAAACCAGTGATAGGTCAATAAAGCTCAAATTACCGGTATTATCGTCTATTCGCGTTGGACTACCATCATTTAGAACAGTGTTTCCCAAACCCATGGTCGCGACCCAAATAAGGGTCGCGAGGGTTTTTCTGAGGGTCGCGGACGGTCTCCGAAAAAAACATAATTATGATATTACATTACGTTACATACGATTATTTATCGATTTATTGTATTTTAATTTTATCGTCACTTGATTCCCAGTCATTGTGGGATCTCTTCTCCTTTATTATAATCTCTAGCTGTTATAACAGTAAATAATGTGGTGTAGGCTACATATTGTATCGATGTATTATTCATCTTTATATTAAAAACTTGTAATTAACAAATTGATTTATTGTTTTTTCTTTCCAGGTCTGAACTCTAAAAATGGCCCAACGCAAAACACAATTGGAGTATAAGCCTGAGTTCTTGAAATATGGCTTCACTGAGATGAGAGAACGATCTGGGAACGTCCGACCCCAGTGTGTTCAGTGCCTGCAAGTCCTCGCCAATGAATCTATGAAGGAAAATAAATTGAAGCGTCATCTGCACTCAGTTCATCCAAAGTTTGTTGAAAAACCACTGAGTTACTGGAAGGACAAGGAAGAACAAACAAAACGAAGTCGGATTGATGCTCCCTCGAGTACGGCTTTTTCTCTGGAGAAAGCTTCTTTGGCGTCATTTGAAGTGGATAACTGCAAGATGCAAAAAGCCTCATAACATTGGAGAGGAGCTGGTAAAGCCAGCAGCAGTGGCAATGGTAAAGACTATTGGTGGAGCAGATATTGCCAAGAAGGTTGAATCGGTACCACTTTCCGACAATAGCATTAAACGTAGAATTGATCTCATTTCAGAAGATATTTTGGCTCAACTGATTGTGGCACTGAAAAAAGCAGAATTTATTTTCTTTGCAGACGGATGAGTCTGTGGATATTGCAGGTAACCTCAACTGATGGTTTTGTAAGGTACAAGGGAGAAGATGACATTCAGGAAGAATTTCTCTTCTGTAATGCCTAATCAACTACCACCACTGGAGAAGACATCTTTAATATGATGAACATTTTTTTAAAGAAACATGATCTAAACTGGTTGAATTGTTTGGCAGTGTGCACCGATGGAGCTCTATCAATGATGGGAAGTCATTGGGTTTGTTACTCGCATTAAAGCAGAAAACCCTGATGTCATAATAATTCACTGTTTTTTACATCGAGAAAACCTTGCTTCTCATCGCTTGCAACCAGACCTCCATGCAGTTTTAAATGATGCCATCCAAATTGTGAATTTTGTCAAGGCTAGGGCTTTAAACTCACGTATTTTCCATAAAATGTGTGAAGAGATGGGATCACATCACCAAGACTTGCTGTTCCACTCTGATGCCCGTTGGCTATCTCGAGGAAAAGATTCTTGGAAGAGTTATTGAACTAAAAACTGAAATTGAAATATTTCTGCGTGAGAAAAAGCATGCACTTGCAGACTGCTTTAAAAACGTTGCTTGGCTGGCAAAGCTTGCTTATTTGGGCGACATCTTCATGCACCTGAATGAACTGAATTCAGACATGCAGGGCCGAAATCATACGATGGTGGACATTGGTGAAAAAATTGTCTCATTCAAGAAAAAATTGCTCTTTGGAGAGAAAAGTTGGCCAGAGGAAAAACTGCAGCCTTTCCAGAACTAAGTGCAATGCTGGAAGATTCATCAAGTATCCCTTGTTGACATCAAAAATATTTTTGAAGATCATCTGAAGAACCTTCAAGAAGAAATGGACAGGTATTTTCCAGAAAATGTCGACCTCAAGAAGCATAGCTGGATCAGGAATGTTTTCAGTGTGAACGTCAGTGAAGTTGGTGAGGATATCCCAGAGGGATTTCAAGGGAACTTATAGACCTCCAGGAAAATCAAGTGCGAGAAACAACACTTTGAAAACCTCCAGTATTCAAAATTTTGGACCCAACTCAAGGATAAGCCCATTCTGACTCGGGAGGCTGAAAAAGCTCTTCTCCCTTTTCCAACAACATATCTCTGTGAACAAGGGTTTCAAACCTTGTTACGATCAAGACTAAAGCAAGGAACCGCTTGGATCCCCAGCATGACTTGCGTTGTGCTCTAACAATCAACATAAAGCCCAACTTAGAGGATCTCACTCACAAAATGAAGCAGTTCCACGGTAGCCACTGAGAAAACATTTTTGGTTTTGTGACTTGACTACCAAATCATGTAATAAACTTAGTCTCATTTTCATGAAAATTTGTTTTTTCAATTGCTCCTATTTAAAGTTGATTGAAAATCATTGTGTTAGTAATATAAATTTACTCAATAAAACTATATACAATTATAAATAAGTGTAACATATCAAAATTATTGGTGACTAGCACTACATGTACGTACACTCATTTAGGGTCGCCGGGCCAGGCCAAGATTGTATTTAGGGTCACGACCAAAAAAGTTTGGGAACCACTGATTTAGAAGAACCATATCAGAGTCGTTGATCAACTTAACTACTTGCTCACCTCTACCATTCGCCCGCAGAACCCCATGATGTATGACGAACATTAAAATCACCTAGAATTAATTTATTCTAGCTCATCATAGATTAGCATTTTATCAGGTGGACAGTAAGCTGAGCATATAGTCAGATACGTGTTATTGAATTTTACTTTGCATGCGACGTGTTCCAAAGTAGAATTAATCGTCACTTCAGTGAAAGGGAGATTCTGGTGGATGTACATGGCGACTCCGCCTCCACCCCTTCCCTCTCGGTCTTTTCTACAAAGATGGTAGTTTCTTAGCGATACGACCTCGTCAGAGACTTGGTCGTTTAAATGGCTTTCTTGTAGAACGATAATATCGGGAGCATAGGACGAGGCTAATAATCTAAGGGAGTTTAATTCCCGAGGACCTCTCTCGGGAATTTTTGGAGACAGTAGCCTCCATGGCCTGCTCCCCTCCACTAGGGATGCGCCCGGCGGAAGATGATCTACCCTTACGAGTAGACCAAAAACCAGGCGAAGTCCTAGTAGGGGTCGCCTGGACTAGAAGGTGCGATCCGGATTGTGATTTGGTATCGTCCTCCTTAAGATGCTGTGTTTGCTGGGTTGATTCAGCAATTTCTTTAATTGTTTTGTTCAATTCTTTAATCTGATTCATTAAGTCCTTTACCGTTTCTTTCAATTCTGCAATTTCTTGGTCCTTAACTGCGAGCTGCTGACTAACACTACTTGCACTGGAAACATTGTTAGTTACTGCTGAGGCGTAAGAAGTATTGGGTTTGCTTGTCAAACCTTCCACTTTCTTTTTAGCCTCACGGTAGCTAACATCGTGCTCTCTCATGTATGCTAATGTCTCAGTCTCCTTCTTCAGGCTACTGCATTCAGCAGAGCCTGACTGATGGGGACCTCCACAGTTAGCACACTTGAGTGTCTTTTCCGTGCATTCAGTGGTATCATGATCTCCAGTACATTTACCGCAAGTGAATTTGTTAGTATCCTTATCATTGCATCTTAATGAGGTGTGTCCAAATTTTTGGCATGTATCGCAACGCATTAGTTTTTGAATATAAGGTCTTACTTGAACAATCTCATATCCGATTTTAACAGTACTTGGAATTTTTGGTGAAGAAAAGGTCAAGAAACACAATCCGGTCTTTATTCGCGCATTCCCATCCTTCTTGGTCATGCAATTTACGTCTACTACGTTTTGGTCATTCATGGCATCAAGAATTTCGCTTTCTTCCATTGTCCTCAAATCCCTGTGAAAGATTACTCCCTTACAGGTATTTGGGCCAACAGGAATAGTTACTTTTACTGTAATGTCATGAATCTGCGTCAGCTTAAGTAAATCATTAATCTGAGACTTAAATTGCACTTTCACAAGGAGGCTGCCATCTCGCAATTTACGGACAAAATCAAAACTGCCTTCCACTTGACCATCAAGGACCTTCTTAATGATAAAGGGGTTGACATTCTGCAGGGATTGATTTTCATTTATGCAACGGATGTTCACGCACCTTGCGTTCTGGGGAGGGATATCAATTTGTCTTCTGGGTCGGTCGTTAGTCGGGGTTCCATTATTGGTCGAAGTGGTCTTAGAAACGTTCTGAGTCGCTCCTCCTCCTTGGGGAAGAGGAAGGGTAGCCGGGGTGTCAATCATACTGGGTGTCGGACCAGGTCCGAACCCTGGGCCAAAGCCCGTTGTCCTGAGAGGACTACCTTTCCCTTAACTATTGTATATCAACCTAATCCCAATAGCTAAGAGAGGATAAAAAAACAAGTTTTTCGTTACACGTCCTCGCCCCACCCCCCTAGTGGAAGCCTGGCTGCTTTCTCCAGTACCAACTAAGGGATCGGAGTTTGTATGTAAGGCACCTTCCTACCGCCGAACCTGCCTATGGCGAGGGACGGTAAGTCAATGCCCACACCCCAAGCGAATACAGGAGCTCACAAGGAGACTCCCGTAGGCTCAGGAAAGTCACACAGAAGAATGGAAAAAAATCAGGAGGAGAGAAAAGTTGCGCCCAAAGGACGCCCCAGACTACTGGGCCTCCCTACCCAGGGGTCACAGCCCGTAAGGGCTACCCTGGGGTAGAAGAGTGCTGCGGGTCTGGGGTGGGGGCTGACTACTCCTACTTGTAGTCTCGTGTCACCTTCAAAATCAAAGCACTGAAGGTGCAAAAAAGCACTTAAAGTGCACAAAATCTGAAAAACAGCGTTTTACTCGACTATTTTACTTTAATTAAACACAGAAACAACCAAATGTCAAGCAAGACCAGGGTAGCTCTGGTGTCACAAGACTTATATTTTAATTGCTGCTGCGTTTTGAGTGCATCAATTCTCATTCACGATTGCTGAGTGCTAGGAGTTAGCTAAAGAGACAAGAAAAGAGCCACATGGATCAGGCAGCAAACAAAAGTAGAGGATATACTCAAGACCATCAAAAAGAAAAAGTGGCAGTGGGCTGGACACATATATCGGAGACAGGACAACAGGTGGACAAAGAAAACAACAGAATGGGTAATACACGACACAAAGAGACCCAGGGCAAGACCAATGACTAGATGGCGGGATGAAATAGCAAAATTCGCAGGAGTAAACTGGAATCAGAGGACACAAGACCGGAACGACTGGAAAAGATTGAGAGAGGCCTACGTCCTGTAGTGGATTGATACAGGCTGATGATGATGATGATGTGTGTGTGTATATGTATATATATATATATATATATATATATATATATATATATATATATATATATATATATATATATATATATATATATATATATATATATATATATATATATATATATATACATATATGTGTGTGTGTGTGTATGTGAATGCACTCACACACAGGCAGACACACACACACACACACACACACACACACACACACACACACACACACACACACAACACACACATACAGGCACGCACGCACACACAAATACACATACACACACAGGCACGCACAAACACGGTCAAGCACATGAAGACACGTACAAGTTAATACACGAACACTCAGGCGCGCGCGCATACGCACAAGTATACGTTCATGCACAAATTTGCCGTTAGAACGTAAATGCCTGCTGCTTTCTCTGATGCTGATATTTCATGTTTATCAGATGTAACTCTTTTGTCGAATTACTCTGAAAGACGAAGCTTCGCGTGGGCTGACTTATGTGGCCATCACTGAATGCTTATCGGGGTGGCTGGATTGCCAGTGGGCGCTTCAGCTGCGAGAGCTGACTTATGTGGCCATCACTGAATGCTTATCGGGGTGGCTGGATTGCCAGTGGGCGCTTCAGCTGCGAGAGCTGACTTATGTGGCCATCATTGAATGCTTATCGGGGCGGCTGGATTGCCAGTGGGCGCTTCAGCTGCGAGAGCTGACTTATGTGGCCATCATTGAATGCTTATCGGGGCGGCTGGATTGCCAGTGGGCGCTTCAGCTGCGAGAGCTGACTTATGTGGCCAGCACTAGTCTTAGTCTGTGAATACTGACTTCGCTTGTGGCGTCTGAGTACCAACTGGTAAAAGAGTGTGCTATGCTAAAAGCTGTCTATGGTTGCCCTAGAATCTGTTCGCATGACAACATGGATATTCCTCTAGGGCGCAAGGGTTAGAGCTCCCATGATAGCGCAAAATCGGCGCCTGTAGTGCGGGTAATGAAATCTACAGAATCATCCGTGAAGTAGGTTATACTAACCGGTGAAGTGATTGCTGCAATGGTTCTTTCCGTCTCGCCCCTTAATAGTGGTAGAGGATATTGATTCGATCAAAGTTAACGCCCGCGGCGGGGGTTTGGCATAGTCCATACCCTTGATTAACAATGGTGCTTTAAGATCGAAGCGTATTGGTACCCTGGCTGTACGAGACAGCCAGGAGTTATTTGCAAAGAGCTCATAGTCTAGTACGAATAGTCTTGGCACCTTTGTCTTCACTTCGAGGCCAGGGGAGACTGGATAACCTTGACGAGAGATTGGACTGCCTGTAGTGGTCGGGATGTTATGGAGATGATTAATGACCGAAATCCGTCTAAGAAATTGGAATTGGTGTGTTTTTCTACTATGTGTACGCCCGGAGCAAGGTGACATTAGGCGAGCCGAGGGGAACACAAACAGGAGGTTCTAACTGTCCTATCAGAGGTGAGAGTAATGTATTTCACTTAGTGACAGTGTAAGGGTATTTCAGCAGGGATAATATTTCAATTAGTTTATGGAGAGGGATAATGATGATAATTGCCACAAAGAAATATATAGAATCGAGTGACTACTGGTAAATCTTGCCTCAGACACCATCTTCCTCGCCTCTTGTCTCAAGCGCCATCTTCCTCGCCATAAGGGTGATGTCGAAGACCCTCATTCCGAGTTTACCAAATTAAACCCCGCTGTAAGTAAGTGCACTCATTTCTGTTATGCCAGCAATGGGAAACCACAGATTGTTAAAATTAAACACACTGAGAAGATAATATTTGAATTACGTATTATAATGTTACTGGTAGTAATTCTACGTAACAGATGCACTGCAAAAGTTTTATATTAACAATGAAACTTAGATTTAACTTGGTACATAAAACTTTAGTAATCTTATAGAGTGATAGATTATCAGATTTTGAACCTGTGACTATGGTAAGTTTAAAGAAAACTTTCGATGTTATGTATCGCATATGTTAGTGAGATTGTTGATTGATAATTATTACACGTTCCTAAGTAAAGATAATTCCCAGGAGCGGGTTCAAAGGCTGAGTTTAAGGCCGGAACTCCAGACTGGATGCTCAGGTCATGACTGCTCAAGACTAACACGACACGACCGACTCTCAGCGAAGGAGAAAGAAGAATGAAGGCAGAAATCTTCAGAAATTGCCAGAGTGATTGCTATGAGAGATTTGTATAAGAAATTATTTTTGCATTTGTTGAGTTATGTGATTTAATATACGGTGTAAGGTAGCCCTGTTTCATTATAATTCCTCTTTACAATATTTAAAACTGCAGGTATAAACGGATAACCATAACACGTCACGTTATCATTTTATTTTTTTCTATTAAAGGAGATTATCCAGGTTTAAATTACCTAACTAATTAATGCCCATGCTTTGGTTGTTATTTTTTCTCTCTTTTTCAAATATCCCCATCTTGGGTAAGCTGAGTGAGAAGGATATTAATTGACCCTAGATTTGGGATATAAAGAGAAATACCAAGGTAAAAGAGGTGCTACATGCCTTGAAAACAGTTCTGGTATCTAGGGGGATATTTTTAAAAGGAAGTTCTGCAAGACCTTTATCTACGTAATGTAAGTTTATTGAAGTTGTCATAGCTCTATTCTAATCTATAAATCATGAT
>BOPN01007575.1:0-5000 GCA_017312705.2 Penaeus japonicus | reverse complement strand
GCTAAGTCAGCCTGCTCTAGAACCTGAAGATGCTGCCCCTCCTTCCTGGCCATTCTATGCTGCCATGCAGGATGTCCTTCTTACTATGCCTCCATCTGTTCTGCCTATGTCTGATAGCCAAGAGATGGAAGAACCAGGTGTTGAAGGAAATGGAAATGGAATAGACAGAACCTTCCACCAGGGACAGTCGGTGGAAGACATTGAGGAGGAATATGAGGATGAAGAAGAGGAAGAAGATGAGGAAGAGGATGAAGATGAGGAGGAAGAAGAGGAGGATGAAGATGATGGTATGATGGACGAAGATGAAGACCACCTGGGTGATGGTTTTGATGATGAGGATTCTCAGGACATCAGCGAGTCTCAAGTGGATGATAATTCACAGGAGATGGACAGTCTTGAGGTGGATGAAGTGTGTAAGTATTTTTTTTTTTTTTTTCAAACATTCTACCATACAAGGAGATATATGCATTCTTGAGGATAAAAATGTTAGATACATGAAAGAAGTTCATAGAAAAATGATTTACATTACAGGGACAGAACCAAGAATATTCCGTTTCATTGAGTTAAGAGGAGCAAAAGAAGCAGATATGGTTGCCCTTGGACCCTCTCCAGTATTTGCGTGAGTATTTACTTCTTGCATGCTCATCCTACCTGTTATTCATAATGGTGTGCATTTTTTTTATCAACATACTCAGAGGGTGTTTGAGATCAGAACAAAATGTAGAAAAACAATAGAAGACAAAGATTGATTTTCTTTATTGTATTATGTTATATATTACATACAACTATGGTGTAGTATCCACCCAGATAGCACTCTGATGTCCATCTAACATCAGCTGACAATGTTTAGCAACATCAGTGGAATGTCCATTCTACTTATGCGGCCAGATATTGATGGTAGAATAACTTCAGATGTGTTAAAAATGAATACAGTAAACAGAATTAGCATTGCAAGGCAGTGAGGTTGTTGTGCCATCTGTCAAATATTGAAGACTAGCCTGGTTGAGGAAACTCTGTTACCAACCATCTCCTAACCTCGCACCAATTGATACTATATTTGCTTTTCAGTGATCAATATCCACCCAGAAAAGTTTGTATACATGATATCGAACCTTAGTATCCACTATGTCTGGTTGACAAAATGTCAGGTCTTTCGTCTTTCGAACATTGGCCAGATGAGCAGAATAGACTTCCTATCACCATTTCCAAATGTCAACAGCAGGTGTCAGTTGGACCTCAGAGTGCTAGCTGGGCAGTTTTATGAAAAATGGCTTTGAATTTTTTAGTGATCAGAAAACAAAAGTTCATTCATTTTTGGGCACCATTGCTGAGCTTCCATTAGCAAATTTGTAGTGGGATTGTTGACCATTAGTACTGCTAGAATAATTAAGAATAGATTATCAGTCTACTAAACACTTAAATAAAATACTGTTGTTCATACTTAAATATTTATTGCTTTTATAAAGCTCTGTATTAGAATAAGTAGAATTGGAATAAATATCCAAGTTGTCCCTCTGATTCAAGACTTTTTCTTTCTTTCTTTCTTACAACTTAATTGTGTGTTTATTTCAGGGAGATTTTAGAGGAACTTGGAATGTCAGAGGAAGTAACACCAGCACAAGCTCGCAAAAAGTGGACCCAGCTAGTACGGAGATATCTGGAATTTAAGGTAATGTGGATGTGGACTAAGTAGTTCAAATTAAATTGTATTTTAGATGTGCTTTTTAATTGAATTTATAGTATTTTTTTGTACAGTGCATTTATGGAACACACTTCAGTTGTTTTTTCATTTATAAAACCTTCCCAAATATCAAATTATTACTTATGCTTAGTGAAAAAAATGTGAAGGCTCTGGTAAACAAGCTGTACCCTTAAAATTGTGGCAGTTTATTATTGCTTTGGGAGTAAATTTTTGATTGATGTCATCTATTTTGACATGAAATATGCTAATCCCCAGAAGCTCCCAGTTTGCTAACGAGTGATTTGGTAGCCAATATTTTGGAAAAGTCAAAAGATGAGAAGCTAAGATTGATTGGTATTACTTCAGAAATTAGATAAACAAATGAAATAATTAAAGAATATGGAAATTAAATAGATGAATATACATAAGACTAAGTAAAACAAACCATATAGCCTATTTATTTTTAGCATGCTACTAAAACTTCAAGTTTTATTGTTTGTCTTTTTTACTTGACCAGATCAGGTTGATATATATTGAAAATTTATTTCCTTCTCCTTTCATTCATCATACCCAAAATTACATACTGTTGCAGATTTCTAAAAAAAAAAAAAAAAAAAAAAAAAAAAAAAAAAAAAAAAAAGTTTGAAAGTTTTAAGAGCTTCATTTAATTTTAAAGGTTGTATAACCTTTCTAAACTTTTCTTCTCTGGTTCCTTTGATAGCATATTAGATCTGCTGTATGACTGGAGAAGCCATGTTTGTATAGTTTGCATAATGTTTGTGGTAGAATTCTTCCATTAGAACTCCGATAATAGTGATACTAGCTATTGACAAGTGATTATCATGAAAATCAAGTGACAAACGGCTTTATTTTTCTCTTAAGAAAATAAGTGCAAGGATTAGTAGCTTGATGCTTGTTGATTAGGAAAATTGGAATCAGATTTGTTATGCTGGGACTATAGATATTAAATTTTGTGCTTCTATTAAATGCTACCTAATGTGATCAATTAGTTATTGATTGTGAGGTAAAAGTTTATTTTAGGGTATACTGTTTTTTCACTTTTGATTGTGTGGTTATGTATTTATGTTGCTTGTTTCTTGATTTATATATATATGTGTCTGTCTGTCATTTTGTGCATAGCATGCATGTAAATTTGTCTTAAAAAGTAAAAAAGTATTTTTTATGGAATATTTTGATGGGCACCCTTTTTACAAACTGAGAAAATTTAGAACTTTGTTAGAAAAAGAAGACCATATTTTTAGAGGTAATTGAGGACCTCTCATAATGTTTTCCTAATTACAAGAAATAAACAAATTAATTTGTGATGGAAACAAGAAAATTTCTTATTATAATTAGATGAAAGTATTTACTATTTATTAAAGACCTTGAACCCACCTGTACTTCAGGGTCCTTATGGTGAATCAGGAAGACCAATATTTACAGCCAACCCCAGCATGATCACACCAGATTTGAATGATGGAGGCTGGCTCTTCTACTCTAGCATGCATGCAGTGATGGAGGCTATCAAGGCAACTTCTCCGGATGGTGGAACCAAGACGAGGAAGTCACCTGAATATACCTGTAAGATAGAACATTGCTGATAATTTTAACGTATTAATTAAAATATTTTCTATATCAGTCTGAATGTTTGATTGATTTATAATAGATTAAATGTATACTTATATTCAGGAAATATTTAAACATTCTGGGTGTGACATCTTAACCCGCTAATGTCGGATGACGTGGTTTCATATTACACTACAGCAGCAATCCTGCTAGAGATGTAACATTATGACTTATAATAGGATATATGTCTATATATGATGAATTAGCAAAGTGATACTTATTAGCCTTTGGTACGATGCCCTAGTTACACAACTGCAGGAATAAAAGTGATTCAACTTTATAAAATATGGGAGGATGAAGATATTATTTTAATCATTTTTTCACCTCTCTTTCTCTCTCTCTTTCTCTCTTTCTCCCTTCCTCTCTTCCTCTCTTCCTCACTTTCTCTCTTCCTCTCTTTCTCTCTCTCTTTCTCTCTTTCTCCCTTCCTCTCTTCCTCACTTTCTCTCTTCCTCTCTTTCTCGCTTCCTCTCTTTCTCCCTTCCTCTCTTTCTCCCTTCCTCTCTTTCTCCCTTCCTCTCTTTCTCCCTTCCTCTCTTTCTCTCTCTCTCTCTCTCTCTCTCTCTCTCTCTCTCTCTCTCTCTCTCTCTCTCTCTCTCTCTCTCTCTCTCTCTCTCTCTCTCTCTCTCTCTCTCTCTCTCTCTCTCTCTCTTTCCCTCTCTTTCTCTCTCTCTCTCCCTCTCTCTCCCTCTCTCTCCCTCTCTCTCTCTCTCTCTCTCTCTCTCTCTCTCTCTCTCTCTCTCTCTCTCTCTCTCTCTCTCTCTCTCTCTCTCTCTCTCTCTCTCTCTCTCTCTCTCTCTCTCTCTCTCTCTCTCTCTTTCTCATTCTCTTTCTCTTTCTCCCACTCTCCCTCTCTCCTTCTCTCTCTATCTCTCTCTCTCTCTCTCTCTCTCTCTCTCTCTCTCTCTCTCTCTCTCTCTCTCTCTCTCTCTCTCTCTCTCTCTCTCTCTCTCTCTCTCTCTCTCTCTCTCTCTCTCTCTCTCTCTCTCTCTCTCTCTCTCTCTCTCTCTACATTTAGATATATTATTTATGTATATATGCAATCTATGTGTAACAACTGTTTATTCATGATACTTTTGTATTAATTTTCCATTCTTGTTCAGGGTCAGTGGATGTGACACGAAAGTTTATCAAGATCAGAGGAGAGAAACATGCTGAGATCTCTCAAAAAGGCCATAATGCTGTATATCAGTAAGTTGTTCATAAATCTTTACAGGTCTAGAGAAATCATATATACATACATCAGCATTAGTAAATTGAAAAGTTTGAAAACAGTTTGAATAATTTATAACAAAAAGAATCTTTTTCATTCCATTTATCTAGTATCAAGGCCGCATGTTGCCTCTGAAACAAATGTGTGCTTGAATGAAGTTCATTTCAATGAATATAGAAGATATGTATAAATAAGAAATCTTAACATAGCAAGAGATATATTTTACCCTTTTTGTCAAAATACACGCACACGCACATGCACATGCACACGCACACACACACACACACGCACACACACACACACACATGCACACACACATACACATGCACACACACATACACATGCACACGCACATGCACACGCACATGCACATGCACACGCACATGCACATGCACATGCACACACACACACACACACACACACACACACACACACACACACACACACACACACACACACACACACACACACACACACACA
>BOPN01007574.1:50000-52500 GCA_017312705.2 Penaeus japonicus | reverse complement strand
GGAGAATGTTCTGGCACCAACACTCTTCATTCCATACACCGCATATACCTCCCATATACCATATACCATTATACATATACATATATATATATATATATATATATATATATATATATATATATATATATATATATATATATATATGTATATATATGTGTGTGTGTGTGTGTATATATACGCATATACCCTATACGTCCCACTCCCAACGCCCCACAGCAATTATATCCCCTACGCGGATGACGTCACACAGATCATGACACACCCAGTACTGAGTACACCCATACGCGTCCGCATGACCAGTCATGAAATCGGCCATGTCTATGCCCGCGACCATGCCCGTGCCCACGCTCAGACATATGCAAACAGGCTATGTATAAATGTATTACTATTATCATCATCATAAAAATAATATATGTCAATGCTATGTGTGACCGTGTGAACACCTGTGCCCATACCCATACCCGTCCATATGATCAGATATTTCATACCCACGGTTATGTCTATGCCCACGGCCGTGCACGTACCCACGCCCAGGCATACACACACATACATCAAGCAAAACGAGTCAACCAAACGAAACAAAAACAGCCAACCAATACCAAGGCCACGAAGGGACTCCTGGTCTGCTTGCTAGGGAACGCGCCTCCCCCCCCCCCCCCCCCCGCTGATCGCTTGAAAAGCCGAAACAAAAACAAGCAAACCCGGGGCTTTCAACTCCTGTCTTTCAACTCCCAACTTGTCTCTGCTTCCCGCCTGGCCCTTGCTCTATCCCATCTTAACTAACCTAACCTAACCTAACCTAACCTAACCTAACCTAACCTAACCTAACCTAACCTAACCTAACCTAACCTAACCTAACCTAACCTAACCTAACCTAACCTAACCTAACCCAGCCGCCGCGGTAATTCCAGCTCCACTAGCGTATATTAAGCCTCTCCCCCACTTAGCTAGTTGTCAACAGACAGACCAGGATCAACTGCGCTATCACTGACACCTGATTTCTCCTCCTGTTTATACGTCGAGATAGTGTTTATTACTGTGATCAATATGCTGTAGTGTATATCATATCTCGTGTACCATAACGCCAAGCTATCTGCGTTACGAAATAAACCTGAATTGTATAAACCCTGTGTCTCGCATCACATTCTTATTTTGTGTGGGTTATTAGTTTCCATCACACCCTCTCCTCCTTTCCATACAGTAGAGGTATTGGTGGCGACCTCTACAAAAATAATGGTAGCATGGCTTAGGGTGAGGGCAGCTCCTCCTCCGAGGAGCGAGGTGTTGCTCCTCTGCTCACCCATAGGAGGAGACTCTCTCCCACATTGTATATGATTTGTCTGAGGATATGTGTGAATCACGTCTATGACATTTGGAAAGTTATGAGGGAAGCGTTGCATCAGTACATAGCTCTTACGAAGGGAAAGACAAATAACACTGATATGTCTGACGTGACAGACAGAGAGGAGTAAACTGATAGGTGAATCAATGAGTATATGTAAAGGTATATATGTGTGTATGTGTATATATGTGTGTGGTAAGATATATATGTAACAAATAGATGACATGAAAGATACAAATTATATTGATGAGTGCAAATAATATTCAATGGGCATAATAACTAAGACTCCCTCCCACTCTCTTAATCCCCCCTCCCTCCTCCCCCTCCTTCCTCTCTAAACCCCCTCTCCTTCCCTCCCTCTCCTCTCTCCTCCCCCTCTCTCTTTCTCTCCCATTAACCCCCCCCCCCCCCCCCCGGAACCTTCATAAGTAAAAGCCCTCTTTCCTGGCACACCGGGGCCGATATTCAATTCCTTTCGCAGATGAAAATGGACGTTGAATTGTGACAAAAGCCTCTTCATATTTCATTGAGTTTTGTAGCGGAGTGGGTCCGAGTTTATCCTCGATTTAGTTTATCTATCCGTCCACCTGTCCATCGATCGATCTCTCTATCTATTCACATGTCTGTTCTCTTATCTATCAGTCTATCTATCCGCCTATCTTTTAACTCTCTATCTACATATCTATATATCCATCTCACTTTCTGTATTTCTTTATATCTCTCAATACATCCATTTTCCTTTTTTTTAATCTCTCTATCTATCTGTCACTTTATCTATCTATCTATCTTCCTACCTATCTATCCATCTTTCCCTCTCTCCCTCTCCCTTTCTTCCCGTAAAGATACGGTTATACTAATAAACTATTAAGTCCACTTATAACACAACAATACAATAGTCACTTAGCAAGTGCAGTAATGATAAAACAATAAAATAATTACACAACTACAATACTGATCCAACATATACAACAATGATACAAAAAATACAATACAAACAACAACACCACACAAAAGACTACAAAAACAATACAACATAAAGATACGGTACAAAAAATACAGCTCTGACAATTGATACTTTCTCGCATTAACTATATTCTCGCATTAAGCTGGCAGAGTGCAATGGCTTTTATATATTCACTGATGTAAATATTGACTTTC
>BOPN01007574.1:12500-15000 GCA_017312705.2 Penaeus japonicus | reverse complement strand
GAATAAAACTGGGCCTAATATGGAGCCTTGTGGAACGCCAAATGAGACTTGTTGTTTTGAGGTTATATTATCACGTTCTTTGACAGACTGAGTTCTGGCGGATAAGTAATTTCTAAACTAATAGTTATCATTTCCGGGATTTTTTAGTTTGTTGAGAAGAATTTCATAGTTAACACTGTCAAAGGCTTTCGATAAAGCATATAGAGTGAGCAAGTTTATATGGTTATTATCTATGTTGCTATAAATTTCAATCGTGATTTTTAGTAATGCTGTTTCGGTTGATAGCTTACTTCTAAATCCATGTTGCGTGTTAGATAGAAGGTTATTTGCTTCCAGAAATGCTGTCAGATAGTACCCAATTGCAGGTAGACTATCCTTTATGAATCGATAGGCGATGCAATCCGTTCCTACGGAGTTTGTTTCTAGTAAGTGTTTTATTGTTCGTATTGTTGTTTCTATTTCTACTGGTTGCGGTCTGAAAGTGTTTGCTGCCAGCCTTGTTGCCGTTGTGTATTGTGGAAATGGTCTGCCAACTTCTGCAAAGAAGTCCTTGAAATGTTCTATGTTGTTTCTGGAATTTATGCAAAAGTCTGTGTGATGTTTCTTTTTAGGCACTAGTTTCCATGTTTCGGAAGACTCGTGTCTACATTCTTTGAACTTGTTTTTATAATGATTTGCTTTGTACATTTGATAAGTGGTTTTACATTTCTCTTTTTATTTTGAGAGCTTAGTGAGTGTTATTTCTCTTACTTATGGCTCTCTCAATGTCGTCTTTTATCCAAGGAGTCTGACGTGTAAAGAGCGAAGGCATCTATGGCATTCTTTATCTCATTCGTTAAAATAATAACTTGTCTTTCAACTTCATCTGTTGATAAAATCTCTGAGAGTGTCGAGTGACTGAGGGTCATAGTTCGTTAAATCGCGAGAAGTTTTAATAACTGGTTGTCGCTTTGGCCTATGTATACTTAAAGTCATGGTTAAAAATTCATGATCAGCAATTTGGCATGGGATATCGTCTGTATGTAGGATGATATCGGATCTGTTTGTTAGTATGACATCCAATATGGATGAGGTATTTTCTGTAAGCCTTTTAGGCTTGTTTATTTGTTTTAATTTATTCTTCTTGATAATTCCATTTAATTTGCATTTTATTTATTGAGATTGTCATTTAAGTCACCTAAAAAAGTGGTTTCCTTTTCATTGACATTTCTTTAAATAGATTTCCAAGGTATTCGAATGACTCAATGGTGGCATGAGGGTGTCTATATATGGCGTCGATAAGGAAGGAGGGATACATACTGCCTTCTACCGCTGTGTTATTTGCAGCTGTAGAGCAGATCTTGCTAGATTTAAGGGTATCTGCAAACTCCGCCTCATCGCCCTGCATCACATCTATAGACACGGAAAATTGGAATATTGATGAAATTGTTTGATATTTCTTGGTGAAAGCAGGTTTCACTAATACAAAGAATATCAATAATCCTCTCCTTAATTATCATTTCGATTTCATCAAAGTGACCCAGGAGAGAATGAGCATTGACTTGTTCAAATTTGAGTGCGTTTGTTTGTGGTCTGACCACCGGATTTGCTGACCGAGATTTTTTGCTCGATTTTGTACTTGTTTCTGTTTAGGAAAACCTTTATCAGGGAAGAAATCAGATTTTATAAAAAGTTCTAAATTTATCTCTGCCTCTTAATGTTACAGTGAAGCTTGAATGATAGTCATGTGTCATCTTAGTTTTGAAGGCTTTGACATTAGAAATTAGAAATTAGAAATGTCAAAATTATTAACGAAGAAGTCTTCAATATCTTTCTCGTTTGTATCTGGATGACAGCTCGTAATATAAAAATACACTACCTTGGGGCGGTTGGTGCCTTATAGGGGTTTTGGTGCATTGCGTTCCTCCCTCGTTTTTCTGTTTTCTCGAGGTAACAGTGACGAAACCTTCCTCATCTTATTGATGAGAGTGATGTGTTTCCGCTCGTTCTACTTAGTTGTTGATGGCGAGCAGTGGTGCTTGTGTAGTAGGAGGGGTGGTAGAGGGGGCAGGGGGTACGGATGGAGGGGACGGGGTGTCAGGGGAGGGTGGAGGTGGTGAGGGAGAACTAGGAGAGGCATTGGTTGTGGATACTGCCATGGAAGGTGGGGGAGGAGGGGATGGAGTGTCAGGAGAGGGTGGTGGTGGTGAGGGAGAGCTAGGAGAGGCGTTGATCATGGATACTGCCATGGAAGGTGTAGGGGGGACTGGTTGTGTGTGTTTATTTTGGTTGCGTGGATGTAGAGGACATTCTGGTAGGGGGAGGGGATGTAAAGGGGAAAGGTTCGTATGTAGACTGGTCATGGATGGGGGTTGGATGTTGAGTGGTGGGAGGGGGTTGAGGTTGTTGTGACGGATGCCTCCTCTCCGCATTCCTGCGTCTGGGGGGACATACCTTACCCAATCACACTGTTTAAAACAGATTGTTGTTCAGAGAACGTTCCGATCAGCAAGCTTATTTT
>BOPN01007572.1:41233-48733 GCA_017312705.2 Penaeus japonicus | reverse complement strand
ATTGATATATATATATATATTATACATATATTATACATATATATTGATATATATATATATTATACATATATTATACATATATATTGATATATATATATATATATATATATATATATATATATATTATACATATATTATACATATATATTGATATATATATATATTATACATATATTATATATATATATGTGTGTGTGTGTGTGTGCGTATATATATATATATATATATATATATATATATATATATATATATATATATATATATATGTGTGTGTGTGTGTGTGTGTATATATATATATATATATATATATATATATATATATATATATATATATATATATATATATATTATATTTATTTATTTATATCGCACACACAGTGATAAGATAATCATCTAGAACGTAAACCAGCAAAACTTTCTTTACATATGCGGCTGTAGTATTGATAAATAAAAATGCATGTAACGGATCAGAACCACAGGGAAAAGAATACACACTTGCAATTACTCGACCCATAACAAAACCCAAAAGCAAACCGCAAAAGAACCTTTCCCTCCAGTGCAGTCCTCGGACAAAACAAGACCATCACCCGTTTCCCAAAGAGCAATTACACCAAACAGGCAGTCAGTCAAGATTTTTGTTCCTTTACCTGTTGTGAGTGTAAACAATAGCGGCTGAGAGAAGGGACAGCAAGAGAGATTCTCGCTGTTGTTTTCTTGGTAGTGTGACTGGAAGGTCGGGAGGGACGCGGCAGAGGTTAAGCGTGTGAACTGGAAACGCGATGTGAACTGTTTACTCACTTGGCCTTAAACTGTTGCTGTTGATCCTTCGTCTGATTTGGATACACTTGTTCGTCACTTTTTTTTTGGTCTAGCGATATGATTGGTAAGGTTGTTTCGCTTTAGATGTTGTGTTTTTTTTTTTGTGGCTGATTAGGTTGATCGAGTTTATATTGAATTGCGTCATTTGTGTGTGTGGGTGTTTGTTTAATCAGCTTGATTGAGTTTATAGTGAGTTTTGGTCCTGTGTTCAAATTAAGTAACTATGGCGGGGTAAATTGAAATATATTAAGTGATCAATACTGATTTGAAGTCAATAATAAGATGTGTATGCTCTCTTTAATTTCTTATTACAATCTGGGTATATCGGTTGGTAGAATGTTCGATTATATTCGCTTTGATAATATTTACATGACTAGTTTTTTTTATTTTCTTCAAATTTTGTAATTAAATTCAGTATTGCTTTATTAGTGCTGTTGATAGGTTTCACTATAAAAATAATGTACAAAATGAATCATTTAGTTTATGAATATTGCTGGATGTCTGGACAAATTACTCTTATCATTATAATGACCACCAGTCTCAATAAACCCACAGCTTCTGAACGCCAACTGAGGGTCATGTTCCTGATAATGATTTGGGCAGGAAAAGCGCTGGGAGGCCGTATGAACATGCAGCATGACGAAAATGAACTTTACGTGGAAGACAACTTGATAAAGCCCGTACCCCGTGATCCTTACATGTATCAGACAAGTGAAAAGAAAGAGGTGTGTACTTTATAGATTGATATGTCAGTGGTTACGATTTATGATGAGGACTGAAATGGGATTATTTTGTTTGATATTATTTCCCTGTATGTCTATTTTTTTTCTTTCTTCCGGTTTTATTTTCTTGTCCTCTCTCCTTCGTGATTAACATCTTTTCCTTCCTTCCTTCCCGCATAGTTTTTCTTCCTTACTTTCTTCTTCTTGTCCCTGGTTCTATCCATCTTCATCCTTCTTTATCTCCTCTTTCATGTTCCTCTTCTTTATATCCTCCTTTTCTTTTTTCTTTTTTTTTTCTTTCTCCCTTACCTCCCCTCCCTCCCTCCTCTCCCATCCTTTTCTTCCTCCCTCCCATCCTTTTCTTCCTCCCTCCCATCCTTTTCTTCCTCCCCCCATCCTTCCCTTCCTCCCCCCATCCTTCCCTTCCTCCCCCCATCCTTCCCTTCCTCCCCCCATCCTTCCCTTCCTCCCCCCATCCCACTCTCTTTTCCTGTCCATCCGTCCTTCCCCGATATCTCCCTTCTCGCCCTCCATCACTTCTTCCCTCCCTCTCTTCCTCTCTTTCTCTCGCTCACGCTCCCCTTCCCTCCATCCCTCTTTCTTTTTCTTTCCCTCCCCCTCTCTCCCTCTCCCTCTCCCCCCCCTCCCCCCCCCCCCCCCCCCCCCTCTCTCCCTCTCTCTCCCTCTCTCTCCTTCCCTCTCCCCCTCTCTCCCCCTCTCTCCCTCCCTCTCTCTCCTTCCCTCTCTCCTTCCCCCTCCCCCTCCCCCTCTATCCTTCCCCTCCCCCTCTATCCTTCCCCTCCCCCTCTATCCTTCCCCCTCCCCCTCTATCCTTCCCCCTCCCCCTCTATACTTCTCCCTCCCCCTCTATCCTTCTCCCTCTCCCCCTCTCTCTCTCTCCCCCTCCCCCTCTCTCTCTCTCTCTCTCTCTCTCTCTCTCTCTCTCTCTCTCCTCTCCCCCTCCCCCTCTCTCCCTCCCCCTCCCCCTCCCCTCCCCCCCTCTCCCCTCTCTCTCTCTCTCCCTCTCCCTCTCCCCCTCTCCTCTCCCCTCCCCCTCCCTCTCCCTCCCCCTCTCTCTCCCCTCTCTCTCTCTCTCTCTCTCTCTCTCTCTCTCTCTCTCTCTCTCTCTCTCTCTCCTCTCCCCTCCTCCCCCCCCCCTCTCTCCCTCTCTCCCCCCTCTCTCCCTCTCTCCCCCCTCTCTCCCTCTCCCTCTCCCTCCCCCCTCTCTCCCTCTCCCTCCCCCCTCTCTCCCTCTCCCTCTCCCTCTCCCCTCTCTCCCTCTCCCACCTCTCTCTCCCCTCTCTTTTTTTCTACTGAATGTGTGAAAGTTACTGGGTTGTATATATTCACATTCATTCTATTTTAAGGATTGAGTGTATATTGTATGTTATTGTATTTTGATTTGAAAACAAGCCTCTTTGGAAAACATGCCACTGATCTAGAATATTGTACTTTTACATATCATCTCCCCCCCCCCCCTCTCTCTCTCCCTCCCCTCCTCTCTAACTCTCCCCCTTTCCCTCCTCTATCGCTCCCTCCCTCCCGCTCCCCTCTCTCCCCCTCCCCCCTCTCTCCATCCCTCTCCCCCTCCCCCCTCTCTCCATCCCTCTCCCACCCTCCCCCCTCTCTCCATCCCTCTCCCACCCTCCCTCCCTCTCTTCCTCCCTCCCTCTCTTCCTCCCTCCCTCCCTCCCTCCTTCCCTCTCTCCCTCTCTTCCTCCCTCCCTCCCTCCCTCCCTCCCTCCCTCCCTCCCTCCCTCCCTCCCCTTTCCATCTCTCACCTGCACGGTATACCCCATCTCCCTATTGACAAACCGCTCTTTCAGGACCCGCGTTGGGTGAGCCAAGTTCGTCCTCCAGCCAAGAGCAAGAGCAGCAACCTCGTCCTCAGCCTCGTGTCAACACTGTTGGGTGAATATCTTTGTCGTTTTATTTGTGTCATTTGTTTTCGTCAGGTTGGACTTCTTTTTATCTCCTTTTTTAAAATTATTTATGGTCTCTCGTCGCCAAGTTATTAGGGTCATGTTCATCATTATGCTCTACTTACAGTTGTTATTACTGTGTAATCTTATCGTGATTGTCAATGTCATTGTAGCTGATAGGATTATTATTGCTATCGTCATCGTCATTATTTAAATGTTACCATCATTGAAGTATCAATACTTAATAGCTTAATAACAAGATAAGTGTTACCATGATCATTATAATTGCTAATGTTATTATGATCATGATCGTAATCATTACCATTATTTTCAGCGTAATTGATCTAGTGCTTTAGCTAGTGTTGGAAGCAAGAGCTAGTTAACGAAGGAATAAGCTTTTGAGAGTTGAATTATTTCCTTTGCAGGAGCCATTCAGTCGGAACAGTGCCTGGAGCGCCTGTTGTGCGAGCTGGGCTGGAGCCTGAGTGAGGTGGAGGCGGCGAGGGTGGTAAGCTTCCTCTAGTCCTCCATTTACCAACCTACTCGTCTGTACAGGCGTGGACCGTCTTTGATACGTTTGATTATATTATCATATCATGGTATTTTACTAGTCTATGATAAAATATGATATTTTTTTGTCTGAAACATCAGTTGAGGTAAAATAACCAAGTCATCCTGTACCTGACGTTAGGTGGTGCAGCTGGCGGGCGTATACGTGCCGCCCGAGCACGCCCACCTCCTCGCTGCCCTGAGGGACGCCGTGTTGCGGATCGCCTCCTGCAGCCAGTACCGCTGTGGCAAGCTGCCTTCCCGCGATGAACTGTAGGGCACGGCGAGGAAATCTCTCGCTGGCCCTTTTTTCCTTCATTTTTCTTCTGAAAATCCTTTGACCTTTGCTTTTGTATCCGTTTATCTCCGAAGGAAAGTCTTCGACGCCCAGCTGACATGACGTCATCTAGCGTTCGTTTTTTTTTCTCATTTTCTTTTGGATTTGGTATTCAGTAATTATTCCTCTTTTACTATGTATGCGAAGGAATCTCTTTTAATGTTTTATTTTATTCACAATATCACCATTTCTCTTTTAACTGTGTAGTTTCAGAAATGAACATGTCATATATATAGATATTTTAGATACAGTCGATTGCAAAAAAATATATATAATTTTCCTAAATTTGTATATCAATACCCTGAGTACTTCCTATAGTGATTGATTACTTAATTTTAAGCCATCACATCAATCCTAGCAAAATATCCCTAAACTTGAAACGGATCACACAACACATGATGAAAAAACGTCACCCATGATGAAACACCATGTGGATCTGCAAAATGCACTTATTATGATACATCTTTCTCCTAGCATTCCCTTGACAAAATACCCTATTAAGACCTCCATAACAGCTAATTGCTTCCCTTTGCACGGACTCCAAAACATCCTTCAAGTCGGAGGTGACAACGGATTAATCGTGAGCACCAGGTTCCTTGGTCAAAGCGAGCGCCGGCTGTGCTTCCTGTGAGGGAGACTAATTGCTCCCTGTTGTGGCTAATGGTGATTTAAAGGCCCGTGTCAACGATTAAGGTGACCTTACCTCGCGCTCCACAACACGTGACACGCGGTAACCCGAATTAGAAAGTTACCGGCAGGTCGAATGGGTGAGGTCATAGGTCATGGATCAGGGAAGGTTTGGAGTTCCTATCGCGCGCGCCACCAAGCCGGGTCACTGAACCGCCGTCTGGTTGCCGAGAGGATTCTTTCAACATGCTTGTATATCCTCAAAATGCTGTTTTAACTAAAGTTTTAAATGCTATGAAATAATATTTTTTTATAAGTATTTCTTTATGCTTAGTAGTTTGCAGTATATACCTCTATATTCTTGAAATACTTTCAATTATCTTATCGCCTTAAAAATCCGCTAGAATATATGATACAACCAAATAAAAACGACATCCACACCCAAAGTAGTACCACTGTAACTTATTGTTTATGTCTAGTGTCCATCAGGAATTTACCAGACCTTATTTTGCTTTTGATATCCTTTCCCAATATTCCTGAAGCATCGTAGCTTCACGAGCCAAGTTGTTAACCTTTCCTTTGTGGTTGGGAGATGACACCAACGCCCACGCCCACGCCGACCCGTTATTACATGAGGTTCACTCCCGCAGAAATTCCGAACATTATTGGTTTTCAGCAGATACGTATTCTCTTCTTCCTCATTTGCATCTCTTCTTTTCTTCTCTAGCTCTTTCTTTGTATATTTATCTCCGCTCTTTCGCTCTCTCTTTCCCTCCTCTCTCTCTCCTTCTCTTTCTCTCTTTCTTTCGCTCTCTCTCTCTCTCGCTCTCTTGCTCGCTCTCTCGCTCGCTCTCTTGCTCGCTCTCGCTCTCTCTCTCTCTCTCTCTCTCTCTCTCTCTCTCTCTCTCGCTCTCTCTCTCGCTCTCTCTCTCGCTCTCTCTCTCTCTCTCTCTCTCTCTCTCTCTCTCTCTCTCTCTCTCTCTCTCTCTCTCTCTCGCTCTCTCGCTCTCTCGCTCTCTCGCTCTCTCGCTCTCTCTCTCTCTCGCTCTCTCTCTCTCTCTCTCTCTCTCTCTCTCTCTCTCTCTCTCTCTCTCTCTCTCTCTCTCTCTCTCTCTCTCTCTCTCGCTCTCTCTCTCTCGCTCTCTCTCTCTCGCTCTCTCTCTCTCGCTCTCTCTCTCTCGCTCTCTCTCTCTCGCTCTCTCTCTCTCGCTCTCTCTCTCTCGCTCTCTCTCTCTCGCTCTCTCTCTCTCTCTCTCTCTCTCTCTCTCTCTCTCTCTCTCTCTCTCTCTCTCTCTCTCTCTCTCTCTCTCTCTCTCTCTCTCTCTCTCTCTCTCTCTCTCTCTCTCTCTCTCTCTCTCTCTCGCTTCGTCTTACTCTGTCTCTCATTATTTTTTATACCCAATCGCAAACTCTCTTCCACATACTCACTTTCTCACATTCAATCTTCGCTTCACTCTCACCATCATTCTTTCTCTTTCAATTTCATGTATTTCGATAGCTCGGATTCACTTGGAGTCATTCGTTCACTCTGTCTCTCTCTCTCGCTCTCCTAGTTGTTTGGGTCGGTCTCTCTCTCTCTCTCTCTCTCTCCTCTCCCTCTTTCTTTGTCTCTTCCCCTCTTCCTCTCTTCCTCTCTACCCTTCACTCTCTTTCCCTCCCTCTCCCCCTTTCTCTCTCCTCTCTCTGTATCCGTCCCCTCCCTCCCTCTCCCCCCTTTCTCTCTCCTCTCTCTGTATCCGTCCCCTCCCTCCCTCCCATGCATCCTTCATTCATCTCCCTCTCCCCTCTCCCATTCATCCTTCATGAATATTCCACTCCAGTCTCATCATCAGCGCCTCCATCAAAACCAACAAAAACAAGAGAAAACTCATGTCGCCGCCACCAACAGCATCAAATTCCCAGCGAACATGTCGGTAACTGGAGACGGCCCCAAAATACCCTCGCTTAACGTGCCTGCTTGACCATCATCGCGGCTTGAATGACTAAAGAGGGTGATTAGCATTGAGTTGCCAGTGCGTTTGTTTTGTCGGCGTGTTAATTAAGGGCGGGTGAATGGCGGCCGGATAGGATCAATTGCTTGATTTATATATAGGGTGATTGCTTGATATTAAGGAAATGTATGTATTTTGTGGCCAGGGCATGAAGACAACGGAATGAGAAATAAAACCACCGCAAAATAATTCATCCGGACCGTCCATTTTTATCATGTTAGTGTCACGTCAGCAGTGAAGCGCTAATACGCCGTAGAATAAATAAAGGGTTAGCCGTTCAGCCCACCTCTTTTAACGCTATTTTGGGAAAGCTGACCGCCGTTAATAAGTGGGCCAAGGTGGCGGTGAGATTTCAGGCCGCAGACAAATCTTTTAAGGACTTGTTGAGTGTAAAAACATTTGGATTTTCCCATCACGTGAATTGAAATGTCACTCACTCTGTGGAAATGATAGCTTCGATGGGAGAGCTCAATCAAGGAGGAAGGGATGGTGGGTGGGTGATGGGGGGTTCATTCATTGGCGATTTTTCGAAA
>BOPN01007572.1:30000-32500 GCA_017312705.2 Penaeus japonicus | reverse complement strand
TGAGACTGAGTGCATGGTTCTGCGATAATTCTTGCCCTCGAGGTCAATAACAAACGAAGTTGATCCTAAAAGGCTGACGATCTGCGTCTTGATATTCTACGGTGCGTTGATTCGTTGTTCTCACTTGATGAGAGATACCGAGGACAGCTCGTTCATGACAGGCTGACAGGCTGGTGAAATGATTAAGGTCACATTTTCTATCCTAGAAAGTTGAGCTACTTTATGTGGGCATAAACAGATAAAATATAAATATATATACCTCATTGTATACCAATAAATTTAGACTATGTCGTTGTCAAATTTCTTACTCTATTTGATTAAAGTTCGGGGGTAAGCGCGATCAAAGGTATGATCTACTGTTTACCAAAGTACTTGAGCATGGAAGGGTCTGTAAGATAACTTGTTGTAAGCATTGGGAAAACTTCAGTTCAAACTTCTGTGGTACTCCTCAAGTGCTCCGTGATTGGTTTCAGGTATTTGAGAACGTACGAACACTAATTAAGATTGTCCTAATTATTTTGAGTACGTTTTGTTAATCAAAGTAACGTGTATTCCTTACTTAATTTTATAGAAATAAATGCAATAACAGAAATATTTAAAAATATTTACGAATATTCGTATTTGTTGATAGTTGAGACAATACGTAGGTCTAAGAGGTGTAATCTTATGGGCCTTGAGGAGATGCTGTCCCAGGCGAGAGCCCTCGGAGCGTGGCCAGATGTCGTAGGGTTTGGTTAGGCGAGTCTTTAAAGACGACTGGAAAATTAACATTTTGACGTATCTGAAAATGCTATAGAGTTGGCATTAATTTCGCTGAATATTTGTGCTATGGAAAGTTTAGTCATCATAATATATTCATGCTCTTTTAGATGTGAATTTTCGATGTTTGAATCACAACGATAGATATAGACTGCCAGTCAACTATACATACTGTTGCTGTGGCATCCTAAAACTGTGTTTATATGAAGTGAGTGTGTTTGTGTGAGCATAAAATATAATTACATACACTTGTATTTAAACACATACTGTATATCATACGTGCATATCCACATTGTTCGGCGTCATAACAATAATGACCAATTAAACTTTTCTTTCTCAACTAGACAAAAATCGCAACAGCTTGGAAGGAAAACCAGTATGCATAAAATGTCGCTATGCGATGTCAAGGTTTGACTAGAGTGAGTAGTGAAAGGTGTAATTATTAGCGTTATCCAGCTACAGAAGTTGACATATTACACACTCCGTTTAGAAATTGAATTGATTTACACAGACCTCCCACACATCTGCACTACCTCTGCTACCAAGTTTCTCTTAGAATATAACAGCACTGATAAAACTACAATACATGTGTGTGTCTCTTAGAACTATGATGTAACAGTACTGATAAAACTACAATATTTGCGTTTCGGAGATGACATTTATGCACCATCCGCAAGTATCCGCAGGGACCTCATTCGGTCGTTTGGCAAACAAACGCCCGAATATAACTCCTTGCAGTACTATAGGTAGCGATGCAAGCACAATTTCGACCTTCCACCGCTTCTTCATTATAGTGAAAAGAGGCACCACTCAAAGTAAGCTAAAAACTATTGTGGAAATTATCAGAAACAATTGGGTCTAAAAACGATTGTTGAGATTGTGATTATCATCACCTTGGATGAAAAGTGTCTCTCATTTCATTTCAAACTCTAGTTTTGTAGGTCTCTGTATTTTGAAGAAGGTGAATTATGGTATGTTTTTTAGAGGAAAATGGTTTTCATATCTTATTTACAAGTACCAACGTTTTTTGTGATCGTGCTTTTTGAGCGATTCCCCTTCGGCTGGTTGAGTGCCCTCCCTCGCCCCTGCAAACCACTCCGAGATTTAACCGCTTTGATTTAGTGTCTTCTACTAGTGTTTTTCCTTGTAAGTTGGAGTGATTTCTGTTTTTACGCCTGTGTGTGTGTGTGTGTGTGTGTGTGTGTGTGTGTGTGTGTGTGTGTGTGTGTGTGTGTGTGTGTGTGTGTGTGTGTGTGTGTGTGTGTGTGTGTGTCCATGTGTGTGTGAAATCACTTTAGGTAATTTCAATTTTTATTTATGTTATGGGGTTCTCTGTAGGTGTACAGAAAAGACGTACAAATAATTAAGTTGACTGTGATCTAGTTCTGAACGATGGCAGCCCATGTGGGTGGATTATAACATCGGTAATTTGAGCATCTTTGACCTTTATCTGGTTTCTTCAACAAGAGTATTCAAGTATTCAATGGCACACCAGTGATGATTGTTTGGGAAACGACCATCACCGTTTCTGTGGCACCAACTTAACGCCTTTAGCGCTTATATTCAATATAAAAAGAGCAGACTGGGTCGCCTTCACATGGGCTTGTAGAAATAATTGATGGGAAAACAAATTATATTCATTTTTTATGCAGCAGCAACATCAGTTCTTAAACTCTGACTGCTAGTGTTGAGCACAGAGGTTCATGTTGCAGACCAAATTAGCGCAGTGAACTGTGCGAAC
>BOPN01007571.1:55000-57155 GCA_017312705.2 Penaeus japonicus | reverse complement strand
AACCTAACCTTAACCTAAACCTAACCTAACCTTAACCTAAACCTAACCTTAGCTTTAGGTTAGGTTTAGCTTTAGGTTTAGCTTTAGCTTTAGGTTAGGTGAGCAACAGCTTAGCAACCATTTTTGTTGAAACTTATGTTCCTTTAGTGGCTACTTCTTGAGCCTCTCTTAACCTTTTCTGCTCAGAGCAGGACCAGCAGCAGCTTGTTCACAGTAAGAATTGTTCATCTTATCAAGGTAACTAGTATTTTGCTTTGTGCAAAATTTGTTCCTTTCATCATTTCAAAGATATAGATTATAGGAATTAATACACTTAATTTTAATTTACTGAATTAGTTTTCTCTTTATTCTGATTATCCAATATAAGTAAGAATCAATAATATGATTAATTATAGGCACACATAAAAATATATTCCAAGTCAACTTATTTCAGTCACCATGTTTACATTCCTGGCAGTAAAGTATTGATATGTATTGTAGTGCTATAAATGTCCCGCACTTTTACAATCTTAAACCTTAGGTAAATCAATGTATTAAACATTCTCAAGCTTAGAATTAAAAGTTTGTTACCACCTAAACAGTACTCTATATTCAAGTACATTACTGACACACACTGGAGTCCAGATAATGTATAATCCTCAGAGTTACAAGGTTCTCGTCCCAAATGTTTCCAAAATCAGTCTCAGCCCCTGAATACTACTCTGGTTTCTCTATCTAGTTTTCAGTTCAGTAGAGTATCAGGCCTGATCCATAAAAAGTGAGTCGATGATATAAGAGGGCTTTGAATACACAAAAATAATGTGTTTTATTTAACAGGAAAAATGAAGGAACAGTACAGAAAATTGTCATTCGCTATGCAGGAGGCAGGATCAAATGATGACATTCAATGAACATTTCTTACTAAGTCTCTTATCCTTGAGTATGTGCACGACTCAGAATTGTCAACAAAAACATTGCTGACATCTTTACCATCCAAAGATTTAAATATATTCCACCAGAAAATGAAATAACCAAGATTAATCTTACTACAAAAAAGGCAAGATTTGATATAATACATAAACATAAAAATGGCAGTATTTCAGCTTATGACATATTGACATTACAACACTATGGAACCAGTGTAATATAAATAAAAAACTTTTTTATTGAATCTATTTATTATGAAAACTCGTCACATCCACACTAACATTCCTACCACACTTCGTCATCTTCAATTTTCCTAAGCTTTTCGACCCCACCCTCCGAGGGATCGTAATCTAGCTCCTCTTCGATGACCTTTCTTCTCTTCATCCATTCCCTCTTGGGTTTCTCTGTGGATGGGATTAAGTCGCCTTCCTCAAAGTCGTCTCGGACAAGCACTCGGTTTAACCGTGATTTCAGATATTCCTGAGGGAGGAAGAGGGAAGAAGATGGATGTCACAAATGATATTGACTGTGTTAATAATGACCATAATTCAGCACATACACAACACCAAACTACCTTATGTATGAGTTTTCCGGTCTCAAGATGGTGCACTCGCAGGAACCTGTCGAGGGCAACTGAGAAGACTAGCGGCAGATGTGGGTGGACTACCAAATCTCGCACTGCGCCTGCAAAGCTTTTGTATATTCCCACTGGCTGTTCTGGCTTGTTCATTCGCAGGTCAAAGCGACCCATCCTGCCGTGAGCTGTTCCGACCACCACTTGGCTAGAATAGACAATACACAATGAAAAATATACCATCGAAGATAAGATAAGAAAAGAAAGAGAGACAGAAAAAGGTTATAATTATTCTGAGTAACTTTTCCATTTACAACAAATCTCAAAATAGGTTTCATAAATAACAAATATTCTTAAAATACAAATCTGCAATAATCAACATTATTTTGACATGTTTGCCCCTGATGTACCAGTATTTACATATGGACTAGCACAATTCCATTTCTTTTTTATTTCATGAAGAAGCAAAACATTACTTGTGTTTTGCTCAGCAATGTTAAGAATCAATGTAATACCACATTGACAGAGATAATGAACTTCTCCATGACAATCTTGAACCCATTCAATCTAAGTGACTCCCAAAGAAGGCAGAATGAAACCACATAAAGGACTGTCCAATTAGAATCATTCAAATATTTTACTTATAACACCTATAAACATAAATGAACAACCAAA
>BOPN01007571.1:20000-22500 GCA_017312705.2 Penaeus japonicus | reverse complement strand
CGTCCTTTGTAGAAATATTTAGGCGAGTCTCCTGTTGCAAGAACGGAAGCTGTGCAGCGGGAGTGGGAATGACCCCCGACAATCCTGTTTGTGAACATCAACCAAACAGAAACAAACAGAAGATTCAGACAATATCCTCTCTCAAAGCGACACGCGAGGGTCATAGAGGTGAACACAAGCCCGGCGGTCGCGGAGGCGGGCGGGCGGGCGATGGCATTACGGATGGATATGCCGCGGTCCATTAGTCAAATGGAGCGGCATTAATGTTACTCCAGATAGGAGAGGCTGTCGCTTGATGCTCCATTATTATACCTAATAGAACGTGCAAACATCCCAGCTTTTATGGGATGTTGCGTGTCGCAATCGGGAGTCTCTTAGACGTGGACATTCTGCATGTGAATGATGATGCATGTCTGCGAGTCTCTACACAGGCACACGGATTAAGAAAAAAGAGAAAGAAAATATACACATGTATAAGTATATATACATGTATACATACACATACAAAACACACGCACACACATATATATATACACACATACGTGTATCTACACATGCGCACACACGCACGCATATATATATATATATATATATATATATATATATATATATATATATATATATATATATATATGGTATTCAAAAATTGTACACACTTTAAATGGGTGTAAGGTCGAAGTATACGAAAATCCATTTCAATTTCGAAATTTCAAAGAATCTACAGACTTTACTTTGTTTCATCGACGCATTTGTTCAATGCCTGCTCTCAATTCCGCGCTGTTGCAGGGATAATCTTTGTCTTTTAAGTATCCACTTCAAAAAAAGTCCAGCGTCATGAGGTTTCCTGAACAAGGAGGTATTCTCTACGAAGCCCTTTCATCCGATCCACCTGTTTGGCAAGATCTCATCAAGGTATGATCTAACATCGCGATGGCAGTGTGGGGAGCCCCCTCTTGCTGGAAATAAAACCCTTCATCTCCAAAGACCTCTCTGTGACTGCCACGACATACTGCTGCAGCAAATTCAAGTAAACGGGACCAAGGATAAGGATAAGCAAGGTTTGAGGAGAAGATGCGTCGCCTGTGTCAGCATGTGCCAACGAGTGTCGACTCGATCTGAGCTTGGTCCTTGCCAGGTGACAGAGGAAACTCACGAGCTTGATCTGCCGATCATGTCGATCGGTGATCGGCATGCTATCGACTGTGCTACCTAGTGGCTTAAACGGGACCAGTGCTTATATATCTTTAGGACACCCTGTACTTACACACACACACACACATATATATATATATTATATATATATATATATATATATATATATATATATATATATATATATATATATGTATGTGTATATATGTGTCTATATATATATATATATATATATATATATATATATATATATATATATATATATATATATATATATATATATATATATATATATATATATATATATATATATATATATATATATATATAATATATATATATATATATGCAAGTGAAGAAAGAGCAATGAACACACACAATATTTTATTCTAAAATTTGTTTTAAATAAATGTCTGTGGAAATTTTATTGTCCTTTTCTCTCTTCTTTCCAGACTCATAGTGTGATTCTATAATTACCAGCAAGCATCTTTGGCTCACGGAAAACTCTCAAACTCCTTTCTTTTTTTTATGAAGTAGTCACAACATCCTCTTGGGAAAAATTGTATTGAACTCTTTTAGTGCTAATTTCAAATAATACATGTAGGTTCAAAAGGTGAGGAACAGACACAAATTATATTTGAATACAGAATCTTTGGTACTTTGAATAAAGGACAGTATGGACAGTAACATTTAAAAATTACACAGGCAGAATTCAGATTGAAATACAAATTCATTGGTAATCATCTGCTTTGTACATCAGTGAGGCAAGGTTTGGAAATGCATCCACACAGGAGTTTGTAATATATATATATATTAAGGCACAAAAATATTTGTACTGGATATTAACCCTTCAGAGGTGGGCCATATATTAATCTATCTGAATTAGTTTGGGCATCCTAAGCTGTTGTTTTCTATTAGTGATAATAGCACTTGCAACTGAAGGATTACCTAGCTTGTATTTTGAACAAAAAAAATCAGTGCAAAAGTAATGCTCATACTGGAAAGGTTAAAAGGGCAAACACTCTAAATACATATAAAAATATTTGTACTGGACATTAAAAAGGCAAACACTGTAATATGTACACCAGTCTATCTCAAGAAAAGACATTCTAACCAATTATCTTTGTACAGTGTCAGATACAGGCAAGTTCTATGTTAATTTAAAGTAAAAAATGAAAAAAAAAAGTTTCATAATATCTCCATTTAGTTAAAACACTAAACAGACTTAATTCTATATTGCATATGCAGCCTTTGGTTCACATGAACCTGTGTCAGCTTGCACCATAAAAAGTAAGTGTATTTCATGAATAATTAACATGTGATTCAAGTGACTCAGAGCAAATTTAAT
>BOPN01007571.1:12500-15000 GCA_017312705.2 Penaeus japonicus | reverse complement strand
TGGAACCTGAGGCCTTTTGTTAAGGCTTGACTTCAAGGATGACAACATGGTATAAATGCAGATAAAAGATAACAAGTAAAGATGAATAACAATAATAATCCTAAGGACAATAACAATAATAATGATAATAATAACAATAACAACAATAATAATTTATATCATATAATAAAGAAAAGCTAGTCATACTAGGTGCTACTAATACCTGAATACAGTATTCAAGAGGCAATACATATGTACATAATTATGCTAATAATTCATATCATCATAAAACAAAAAACACTCAAAAACTATTCATACTAGGTGCTATTACTCCCTGTATGCAAGCAAATCATTCAAGAGGCAATACATATGTTGGAAGTAAAAAGACCTTTCAACAACCTACCTGAATCAGATAACGAAGTCTGACTTCTGCATCTTCACGGAGTTTGTGTAGAGAGACAGTTCCTTGTGGTGGCTTGATATAAAATGTCATTTCATTCCTTCCTAATTACTCTCTGAAAACCTGATAATAAAACATCAAAAATGGAATTAATCAAATAAAATAATTTAAAGAATTATGAATGAATGCTGAGCACTTCATATTCTAGTCAAATTTTATTAAAAACTGTTAAATGTTTACCATACATTTGCCACTGGCTTCAATCAAATTAGTCCCTGTGCTTATCATCACTTTCACAAAGGCTAACAGGTCTGCTAAGAGAGAACATGAAAATCACCCTAGGAATTTAATGCAAATAAATGTGGTGGAGGTTTGTTGGCCTTGTCCTGAGTGTAAAGGCCATGGAAATTGCTTGATAGTGTGCCCCTATTGTGCTGGTTTTCATACTAAAGGCCATCTACCACAGACCAGTGGAATTTTCAAGTGAATTTGGATAAACACAGAAAGTATAATCCAGAAAAAAATGTCCCATTTTAAAAGTCAATATGAGCATCTTATATACCTTTACCAAGTATTAATTGACAAATAACAAGTGATCTTAATATAATACAGTAAAAATATATCTTAATACAACATGATTAACCCTCTCTGGTCGGGTGGTACAGCATGTGTACCGCGCATTCAAAAGCCCAGTGGCCGGGCGGCACAGTATTGTGCCAGCCATTCAATTGATTTAGGCCTAATAATTCGAACGCCCCGGCATTTGGACATTCTAGGCTAGAAATCCCCCGTCGGGGATGGGTTAAATAAGAACAGAATGTTTGAATCCCCTTTCTTACAGAAAATAATACATTTGGATATTCAGCAATTCCATCAAAGGAAGTTGAATCGATGAATTTAGTAAACACTACTGAAGCATCTACACTGACTCGAGCAATCCTTATGGCCTGTTTGGCTTCTGTGCTCTGACACAAGCTAACAGGTTTCCAACAAGTAATATATAATAATATACAGCTTGAGCGTATCTATTATCTGATGATAAATTGCCAGAAAGGTCTACAAGTTATATCTTGCCCGAGAAGTTGCACACGCTATGAGTGTCACGCTATGAGATCTTATGCCATTCAAGAGAAATCAGTTACAAGTGGACTTTGGTGCACCAACAATGCCTTTCTTGTTTAAAATCGCCTCGCGAAACTAACTACACTCGAAATGCGATTTGGAACCACTGTTATGTAACCAAAATTCAAAGATTCATGAAGTAAATCAGTGAAATCGATAAAACTAATACTCTGAACCTAAACAACGAGAATAAAACAGCAATCTCTCCCCCAAACATGAGATATTTCAAACTAACAACAGTTCGGTGAAACGATTTCACCGAATCTTCGAAATCTGAATACATTTTAGACCAAAAGAGAGTCACTTCTTAATAACAATAAGGATAGTCTATATAAGATTTAAATCGCAAACACACCTAAAGTACCCTATAAATCAAGTATTTACAAGTAAAAGAAAACGAAAATTTCTATAAAATAAATCTATAAACAATTACCGAAGTATATACGTATATTGTAAACTTATATAAATAATTGCTCGAAAGCTATAGGAAACTTTAAATATAATGTTATTAAAGGGATCTTAACTATAAAACAAAATTATTTTATTCCTCCAATGGAGCTCGATGTTTCAACAAGGAAATCCTAACCTGGATATAAGTTGTGAATATAGTATGACTATTGATATAGACAAAGTATCTGTGATATGATATGGGAAGAGAGCAAGTTTAGAAATTAGATGTGCATATTTCGATAATATACTTTTAAAATGACAAGCTGATACTGCAATTTTATATCATTCTTTCTTACACTTGATATGTATTAAATATCTATTTATATACAATTATTTTTTTAAGTTCTAGAAAATCAATAGCCGACTCCAGACGACAATTATAATAACACATTCATAGAATGAGAATGATAAGAGGTGAGCCATTATTTTACGAGCAAAGACTTATTACTCATTTAAGAAGCGATCAAGTGGGCAGAGTGAGATAGTCTGAGATACAACTGTGTATGCTTTATATTTCTACAGGTGTACATATTTTATTATATAATCTAT
>BOPN01007571.1:0-5000 GCA_017312705.2 Penaeus japonicus | reverse complement strand
GCCTGCACATCCTTCATCGGCGGTAGTTTTGAGCAAGGGTTCATCAACTTAGTGTGTGCCATCGCTCTATAGAGAGAGTGCTTGCTAGAGACCGTGGATGGGTGCCATTCAAGGCTCTCTCTCCTGCTGGTGCTAGGAAAAAGTGGTGCCATCTAGGTTTTGGACGTTAAGCTAGCACGGTATTACGGTAATTATAGTAATTATGACTGCAGTAGCCATCACTCATTCCTTTTTCATAGCACAATAAAATAGCATAGTATTCCAAAATCCCCGAACGTCATGTACGTCATGACGCCCGTCGTCAGGCCAAAGCTCCTACGTCATGTATGTCATGACACCCGTACGCAGTGGGTTAAATACCATTGCATTGAGAAAAACTATGGTGATGGTCATATTTACAATTGCAATTATCATGACCCTACAATTCTCTTGGGATAAATTAAAAGAGCGAAATACATATATGATAACCTGTTTATTTCATAATTCAGCCTTAATTCATCTGTTCAATCCATAAAAAAAAAGAAAAAGAAAAAGAAAAAAAGAAAAAGAAAAGATAGTTCCCATATCGTATCCTATCTCTTAATCTGGCCCCCACAATTTGAACGTCCGATCAAAGGCACACGTGGCGATGATTCCATCTGTTGGTGAAATATCCACTCCCATGACCTTCTGGCCATGGCCTTCCAGTGCACGCATCGGCTGGAAGGATCCATGGCACCATAAGCGAACCGAACCATCATATGAACTAGTGACAATGTACTGGCCTCCTATTTTATCGTAACGAGCTCCTGTGACTATCCCGGTGTGTGCTGGTATGCTGTAAATGCAGCGCCTTGCTCTGACATCCCAAATTCTGGCAGTATTATCCTCACTTCCACTAACAAGATGATAACCATCGGGAGACCAGTTGATGCCTAATATAGCATTCTGATGTCCAGTCAGAAACATGACGCATCTGCCGATTCTGAGATCCCAGACACGACCGAATGCATCCATCCCTCCTGTTGCTGCAAGGGATCCGTCTCCCTGGAAGTCGAGGCAGAAGACGGGCTTGGAATGGCCTTCTTGGAAGAGCACCTCCTCCTGAATTTCAAGGTCCCACAAACGCCAGCTGTTGTCATGAACGCAAGCCCCAAGGAACCTCCCACTAGGGTGGAAGACTACCCTAGACACCCTTGCTTCAAGACGTGGTAGTTCCCCAAGTGCCTCTCCACACATATTCCACAGCTGGACAGTACCGTCACGACCACTTGATACCAAGTTCAGTGCATTTGGTTCCATTGAAAGTGTAGCACTGGGATGCCACTCTATACAGTCTACGTAGCAATTATGCCCTGACATCATTTGTTCTTCCTGGCAGTCTGGAACTTTCCATAGTTTACAAAGCCCACTCCATGAAGAGGTTGCAAGGAGTTTGCCATTAGGACTAAAACTACAATAAGAGATGGGTCTCGAGTCTGCATTCTGGCTTCCAAGAAGACTGAAAGAGCGCAATTTGTTCTGCACTTCTTGTCTCCTGGCTGTGCGAGTGGCCTCGGGAATCTCATTGTCCAGGTGTTCCTTCTTCAGTCTTGCTCTTGCACGGGGAATGGAATATTCAAGAATAAACGTTCGAGCCTCCTTCAGCGTCTGAGGACCTTCGTGGTACCACGTCTCCTCTGGACGCTGCTGCTCTTGCTCAGGCATTTCGGCATCTTGTGTCCCTGCCACAGTCTTCTTCAAGGCATCCTCTCCTAGGCGAGACAACAGCTCCTTGAGTCTGTTCCTCCGGTCTGCTGGCCCCTCCCCAAACAGGCAGATTGGCTCGCCTAGCTGGCGGAGCTGCTGCTTCACCTGGAATTGCAGAGTTGTTGCTAAATTTCAATGGAATCAAATTTTGATTTAATGGTTTTGATTTAACTAATTTACAGAAAAACATGACAGTTTTGACCAATGGCACATGCTATTCAGAGGTAATAATATGGCCATTTCTAATATAAACACAGCAATGAATCATAATTGATTTATTTAGTAGTCATATTTGGAAATCAGTCTCAAGAACTTGTAATGACATGTTTATATTAATTAAATAGTGCTAATTAGAGTTCAGTACCTGAGGAAAATTACACTTACAAGTTTACATGAAATACTTTTGTGTACTCCATGGCAACTGGGTGTTTTTTTTAATTTATTTTTTTCTAAAGCTATGTTCACTTAAATTTCTTTTAAAGTTTAATATTTTAGTTATCTATGCCTAAATTATTTCTTGAACATATATCAATAGCTTCAAAAGTGTTAAGGAGGAGGAGGAGGAGGAGGAGGAAGAGGAGGAGGAGTCTTTTAAAGGTATTTTAAGAGAGAACTGGAGACCATTGTCCCAAATGCATACCCTTCCTGGATACCCAAGAACATATCAGGATTCAACTTCCCTTCATGTAGAGAACCTACTGGTCCCAAGCCTCATGCATTACCACTTTCCCACAGTGACCCACTACTCAGCATAAAAGATAATGTTGATTTTCATTTCTGAAAAGATTTTCTTTCTTGGGACCCTCAGAGCCAGTGGCAATGGTACAAGATATTTGATTTGCAAAAAGCTTTAAAATGAGCAAAATATATATCTTGATCAGTAACCCATTGCTGATGGGGCTGTTTTGGTTTCAAATGGTTTAAACACCACAAGCTACACACCCAATCAACCGGTGCACTGGCCAGATGGAAAGCCATGACGAAATATCTTGTCCTCGGCATCTGGTACTACCACCCTTGGAAGTGATGTCTTGTCACCCAGCGTTAATGGTTAAGACTTCTCTTTAAGTGTGTGTGCATTCTTTTCATTACAATACCATTTTCTTAATAACTATCATGTGAATTTCACACATTCAAAAATAATAACATAGTAAATAAACATATAAAGAAATAAGAAACAAAAGAAAGAAACAGCATAAAGAGGAAAAATCAGAAAACAAAATCCTAAATCAACATAGCTTCAAAAACAAAGCAAGGAATGACCAAAAAAAGGCATTGTTTACATTAAGACACGAACCTCACTGTCATCTGTGGTGACATGAATCATGCGCGCACGTCTCTTCCTCTCAAACTCCTCCAGCAGAGCCTTCTTTTCATCTAAAATTTCTGGCTCGTCAAGTTCCATGTATTCATTGCTTGTGTGGATGTTTGTGGAGGCTGCTGGGCTTCCTGGCGAGTCGGCTGGAGACTCGCTGCCCCCCATGGATGCCTCCAAGGACCCATACCACCTCCTCTCCCCCCCAGGTGGCCCTCCACTCAGGGGCACAGGGGAGTTCTCGCCCTCAGACATTGTGCGGCCGAGGGTTCGTCCTCAACTGCCTGTCTTTATTTTAAGGTCTGATTAGACCTGGTGGAAGTTGGCGTACAGGTGAGCTGCAGTTCTCTGCCCTTTAATTAAACCCCACAAATGATTTTCTAAAGAAATCTGAAAAGAAAAAGACATAATTATAATCAGCAATTCTGTAATAAGAACAGTATAACTGGCAACCTATTTTGGATAGGATTTAATGCTTTAAAGGAGCCTATATAATTGCAAGAACAGCAAGTTTTAGTATAATTTTTAGTTTTGTTCAACAACTCTATGCAATATAATGTTATGTATACTGAAAATACTGTCAGCCCTTCAAAAAATCATGTAAAATGGATCTAAACTACTCTTCAAAGTAAACAAGGAAAGTAACAACCATAATAAAATCATATCAACATTTGATAATATGGATAACTCCATATCAAAAACACTGTCTCTACTAACAACAGAGCCTAAAATACCAAACACTAATACGGATGCATATTGATGCTCCTCTTGGAATAACCAATTGCAATGTAAGACACTTATCACTTCTAACATATACTATATTAATAACTTGCTATAACACCAATCTTACAAATTCAGATGTGTAGATCTTTTTTCACTTTTTGATTATGCAAAATAAGGTCATTTCATGTTATACCTAAATTACAATGATAAATAAGCACTCTAAGCACATTTACAGTTTAGAACATATGTATAATTCAAGATTAATCCTCTACCCAACATATGAAACTAATACTGTCATATCTATCATTGGTTTCTGAAGGTCTACCTGGACAGTGGCTATAACAGGCAGTTCATGAACACAAATTTAGTTGGCGGAAAAGCTGCTCGACTATACTGCACCTTCCTACAGTGCTGTATCTCTGCTGTTACTTTCATATCGTACTTTTCCTCTCTATCACGCACTCTCAAGAGCAAAAAATAGTGCTAATTCTAACTAATATACAACTACCCTCTCACCCAAACGGAGGCGACAACATGCCCCCGGTAGGTACATCAGGCTCTGATCAAACATGAAATTAACTACACGAAATACAGCATAATTTGATTCACAAAGTCCCCCATTTAGCGAAGAGCAGCTTCACGCAAATCAGCAGACACACGATATCCCTTTTCCACCCCTAAATCACAGGGTATTTGATGAGAACTCACAATCGCAGACGTCCTCCTGGCCGAGGTGGCCGAATGTAAACAAGTTGTTTTGAAACGTTCGGCGGAACAAGAGCCATCTGTCGGGAGGCAGACAAAGCTCCCGCCGCGCGAAATTCAAAAAGCGAAGTGTGTGGGTTATCACAATTAATTAGATAAGTTATAAAATGCTTTATCATAATAGGGATGTTGTTAAATCTAAGAATATAACCAAATGAGATAGAGAAAGGTTGACGTGTCACTAAGTGTTGAGGGAGTTTACCTTTTAAACTTGATAATACGTGACAATAGATAAGATATGTATCAACCTGTATTTATGCATCCTTTTTGGTAAAAAAAGAAACCTCTTGGTGAGGTTACATTATATGATAATCCTAGAATGGGGACATAAAGAGAAAGATACCAAGACCATTACACACACACACACACACACACACAGAAGAGGGAGAGAGCTAGAGAGAGAGGGAGAGAGAGAGAGAGCGAGAGGGAGAGAGAGAGAGAGCGAGAGGGGGAGAGAGAGAGAGAGAGA
>BOPN01007570.1:55650-57161 GCA_017312705.2 Penaeus japonicus | reverse complement strand
TATATATATATATATATATGTATGTATTTAACTATATAACTATATACGCATATACATATATACATGTGTGTGTGTGTGTCTGCTCGTCTTATCCTTATATCCATCATTCCTTGTTTACCTCCTCTACCCTCCTCTATATCTCGTCTCCATCCCCCTTCTCCTTCATTTTCTCATTTCATGATCCTAATATAGCCGTTTTGAAGGCACGGTTGCCATGGTGACGAGCGCGATCTTGTGCATGGGAAAGCCAACCTTTGAGGCGTCTTCATCTTCTTCTATTTCTTCCTCATCTTCATCATATTATTCTTTTATATCTTCATCGCCTTCTTCTTCCTCTTTTATTTCTTCTTCTTGTTTTTCTTCTATTCTATTCCTTCATCGTCTTCTTCTTTTTTTTCTTCATCTTCAAATTCTATTTCTTCATCTATTTTTTCTTCTATTCCTTCCTCGTCATCTTTATTTCTTCTATTTCTTCCTCGCCATCACCTTCTATTTCTTCTCTTCCTCTTCTGCCTCCTCCTCCTTCTTCTTGTAGTTCCTTCTCCCCTTTTTCTTCTGGGTTCTCTTATTTCCTTTCTTTTCTTTTTCCTCTCTATATGATGTGAATTACATTATTTTTTTTCTATCTCATCCTCTCCCTACTTCTTTCTTACCTTCACTCTTCCTATCTCTTTCTTTTCTTTCCTTCCCCTCTCCTTATCAATGCTTTCCCCTCCTCTTTCCTCTTCTGTCTTTCGTTTTCATATGACTTCTCCCTTTATCATCGGATCTTCCATTCTCCTTCTTCTTTCTTGCTTTTTATCTTTTCTCTCTCTCTCTCTGTCTCTCTCTCTCTCTCTCTCTCTCTCTCTCTCTCTCTCTCTCTCTCTCTCTCTCTCTCTCTCTCTGTCTCTCTCTCTCTCTCTCTTTCTCTCTCTCTCTCCATCTGTTTCACTCACTCACTCACTCCATCCACCCTCTCCTCCTTTTTCTCTCCCTCCTTTTTTCTTTCTCTTCTCCTCCTCCTCTTCCCCCTCCCTTCCCTCCCCCCCTTTCTATTTTAGCTTCGCTTCATTTTAAACCTTTTGCTAATTTTAGTCGTTTCAAAGTCACTGTAACTGAATCACCTCGCCAGGTGGTTGAGGGAGAGGGGGGGGGGGCGGGGGGGGAAGGGGGCAGGTGGGGAACGGTAAGGGGGGGGAGGAGAGGGTATGGAGGAGGAGGGGAGGAGGTGGGAGGGGGAGGGAAGGGGAGGGTAAGGAACGGGAAGAGCGGGAGAGGGAAGGAGAGGAGTATGGGAAGAGTAGGGGAAGGAGAGGGGAGGAGGAGAAGTAGAGGAAGGGCAAAAGGGGCTTGAGAAAGGGGGAAGAGAGAAAGCAGAGAGAGGGGAGTGTTGAGAGGCTGGGGAGGAAATGGAAACTTATAGCACTTGTCTATGTCTACATAGAGAGGGAGATGAGCGTGGGAGGAGGAGAAGAAGGAGGAGGAAAAGGGAAAAAATAGCAAGGCTTCAGACATATAGAAATAAGCAG
>BOPN01007570.1:35650-40650 GCA_017312705.2 Penaeus japonicus | reverse complement strand
TACAACAATAACTATAGTATTAATGGTAGCGAGAAACATATTTATAACTATAATAATAATTCTTACTAGACGTATCGGCGGCCGGTACAAGTCTGCGGCTGTAGTGACATTCTCATGGAAAAATTGTGAGGCACCATTATCGGAAAGATAAATAAATATTGACAGGATCCCACTGCTCTTCGTCGCCATGTCATCTGCTTTGTTCACGTGTGTGACGTCATAGACCTTTAGCGACTTAAGGATTAATGAAAGAAAGAAAAAAAAAGAAAGAAAGAAAGAAAGTAAAAAAGACTGTACACTTTATCACGTTGATAGTATTCTGTCATTCAAAGGAAATTTTATTTTCAAGATATCTCTGGGCGTTACTGATACACACACTCTAGCTGAACATACAAAACAAGAAAAAGAAGAAAAAAGAGAGGTGCTGATGTGGTAAGCTAATAAATAAACAAAGGATGAACACACGTTTGAAATATAAAAAGGGAAGGGCGAAGGCAAAAGCAGGGAAACACGATTATGCCGAAGGCCTTTTCGCTTTAGTGCTTCACAAAGTTACTGTACATAGAGGAGTTTGTAGATGTAATAGCGCACATGGGTGACTAGGCGCACCATTATCCTTTGCCGTTGGGAAAAGCCTTGCTCGATGATTGAGGCTTGGGACGGCCGAGGGCGGTGGCCGTCCGTATCGATGTCGGAGGCCACTACGGTCCGGCCAGGGCGTTGTTTCAGGAGTCCACGCCCTCTTTCCCCCACGTATACTCCCGTAGCGAGTACTGCGCACTCGGCACTGTCTATGGTCGCATTGCGCCTGATCACCAATGTAACCTGATACACATGTAAACTATCCCTGCATCCCTCTTGTAAAGCATGGATATCGGATCTCTATGATCTATGATATCCTGTTCTGGGAGACCCACAGTCAGAAGGATAAGCGGAAAGGCCTTTGGCAACATCGTGCATTTCTGTGTTCTTACTTTTATATGACAGACACAAGTGCATATCCAAGCATTTACTTACCATGTATTCATGCAAAGACAGATTGACAGGTTGCCTGGGGCTGTCATGAATTCATGAAACATGAATATACCGAAACTGCCTGGAAACATTCGTGCAGTTCGAATGCAATAGCTGCCTATGACAACGATTATCAACTTACAGGAAAAATGGGTTAATGTGATAAGCTGCTGTCGCGTTGTTCCTGTTAATGATATCACTATTGTTATCTCCCTCCCCTTTCCTCTTTCGTCTCCCTTCTCCCCCTCTCCCTAAACCTCTCCTTCTTCCTCTCTCTCCTTCGTCTCCCTTCTCCCCCTCCCCCTAAACTTCTCGTTCCTCTCTCTCTTTCGTTTCTCTTCTCCCTTTCCCCCTAAACTTCTCTTCGTTCCTCTCTCTCCTCTCCTCCCTCCTCCCTCCCCTATCCTATCTCCCCAGCCGCCTCTCTTGTCGTCCTCCATTGTGTCAACGTACTATCCTAAAATTAACTTTCCGAAATGTGTCGTATACTGTTAAAGGGATTGTCGATAGACATGGTTAATAGTAAATGTGGGAGAGAAAAAAAAGAAAAAGAAATATAGATCCACCATATTGATCCTTCAGGGAATTCATTAAGCAGAATCAATGGAGTGGAAAGTGCGAATTCCACATTTAATTGCTTGATTTGTTGTCTTCGACTTTTCTAGTTTTCCCGTTTTCTTTGCGAGAGTTTGGAAGTTTACGTCCAAAACCTTCCATAAAATAAATAAACAGTAAAAGAGATACAGAGGATACAAAATAATACAAATTAAATGCAATAGATGTAATTACAAGGGAATATCATAAATCCACTTAATCTGAAGCTAAAAGGACATAAAATTCCTGGTAACTAATTTTACAGGTGCCGCCGTTGCCATAAACGAACACAACGCGGATATTCTCGCACGAACGAACACATTATTCGCGTGCTTTGTGTTGGTGATAAATCGTTCTGTTTACGGTACTGGCTTAAGCTTCGAAGTAATCCTTAAAGACAGCCTTGTCAAAGCCCTCGACACTTAAGGGCTTAATAAGGATAGAACACTTCTTCTCTCATTCATGTAGAATCTTAGGAGACTAATATCAAAAGTAGGATATTAAAAAAATTGGTATCAATAAAGTAATTATAGGATATGCGAAAATTATCCCTTTGGTTAAGACGAAAGTTGGAAATAAAAAGTGAATATAGAGTAAGCAAGCACATGGAGGAAGGGGGGGGAGGGGGGAAAGGAAATACTGAACCGGCAAGAGAAGCTTACAGATAACAAAATGGTAGTCTGCTCTGTGAAGGAAAAACATTTGTCTGGATTACAGGCGCTATCGTGGAGAAACTTGGGGAGAGGGGGTAGGAAACGAAAGAGGAGGAAGTAAAAGGAGGAGCAAGCGGGAGAGGAGGGAATGGAAGGAGAAAAGGCAGATGGGAAGAGAGAAAGGAAGAATGGGGGAAGGGGGAGGGGAGAATTGGAGAAGATGAAAGTAAGATGAATAAAGGAAGAAACAAAAGAAGAGGATAAAAAAGGGAAGGAAGATGAATAGATGGAGAAATTGGGGAAGGAGATAAAATGGAGAAAAGCCAGAAGAGGTGGGAGAAAAAAGGGTAGGGGGGTGGTGGAGGGGGGAGGTGGGTTAAAGAGTAATTGAAGAATGCGTGTTTGTCTGAATTCGTGATAGAAAAGATGAGAGAGACAGAGAGAGAGCGGGAGAGAGAGAGCGGGAAATAAGTTACATTAAAGCTTGTCAAAGAAAATGAGAGACAAAAATACATAGACATAAAGTCTGTGTCACAAACAAACTGACAAACAGGCAGACACACACACATAGAAGAAAAATAAACAGTAAGACCTCACAAGCAATCTCAGCAAACAAAAGCAATTTTTCTGCCCAAACATGCATCGGAAAAGGCAGCATCATAAAAGGTGAATTCAACAGAAATTTCACAACAAGACGTTCCTGTCTGTTTGACCGGAAAATAGTGACAAAAGAAAGTACGATATGGTTGGCTAGAGAATGCAGCTTTGAGAGATCTGCAAATATGGCAACAGAAGGTACTCTGGACGAAATGATATAGTCATATATATATATATATATATATATATATATATATATATATATATATATATATATATATATATGTATATATATATATATATATATATATATATATATATATTGTTGGTGACACAATTTGAATCTAATACGTGGTGGCAACATAAATGACAATTAGTAGTTGAATTCAAATCTGACATATATATATATATATATATATATATATATATATATATATATATATATATATATATATATGAGGGGGGGAGGGGATTCTAACAATTATGAAAAATATAGTATATGGGTTATGATATGAAAATAACCCTTCCCCTTTCATTTATTCATTATTTAAGGTACAGCCAACACAATGTAAAAGCATAAAAACTTTGGAGCAATTAGCAAATAGTTAGGTCTACTAATTTTAAACGAGTTAGCTGAAGCCGACAATTTGTTTCAGTAGAATTATCAAATTATTCTACTGGGTTATATAATTTTAATTTTGTTTCTTTACCAAATTAACAAACGAATTAAATTAATTGAATTGACAATAAAATCCCTTTATTTTCATGATTTTCTCCCCTTATCTTTTAACGCTGGGTAGTATCACCGGTAATATTATCCTGACTTATCATAAACAAACAAAAAATATGAACTTTGGGTGTAGCCCTTATCTCCCTCTCCTTCACGGTTCTTTTTTTGTTTTCTTCTTCTTCTTCTTCTCTTTATTTCTTATTTCTGACACGATGTTACCCTAAGTATCTCTATTAGTTATCTCCTACGACTACCACGATCATAATCACTGCGACTTGACGCAAATTGAAACCCGGTGGAGGAAAAGCTTTGGCAAATAGCGACGTCTCTGCCCAATTATTCTGTTTGCATTGAGAGATCGTGTTGGTGAAGGCCCAGAATTCTAAATCCTTAACTAATTATGATGCCCTTTCCCTTACGCACGTTTTGGCATATGTTTTATTACCCTAGCTATGCAATATACCCTTAAAATTAAGACAAAAAGGAGCTACCAATAGAACCCACCTGTTTGCGAAGAGATCGTCATAGCGAAGGAGCGCCAAATCCAAGGAAGCGAAAGTGTGGCCACCATTCTCCTTTCCTTGTTTATTCGACGCGCGCACTTTAAATCATTGGAAGCTATTTCTGAAATTTATTTTTCTCTACTAGAGGACCTATTAAAGCTAAATTTTGGTATATTCAAATTAAATTTACTATTGATAATATCGCACGTGCGACCCAGTAGGTTGGTATTTCATGACAATTAATAGTGATCATGAATGTAACACTTCCAAACGTTTAAAATAAATGTCTGATATACATACACATATAAACACTCAAACACACACACACACACACACACACACACACACACACACACACATATATATATATATATATATATATATATATATATATATATATATATATATATATGTATGTATGTATGTATACACACAAACACATACACACACATGAAAGGCTATTCCCACACACGCGCACGGAATAAGACAGGCGTCTCAGCAAAATCAGACACACTAGTTGCAGAGAGACCTTAGAAGTCGGAGAGGGTGCTGGCAGGTCGCTGTACCCAAGGCGCAGCGAGACTCCGCAAGAGGGCGAGAAGGAGTCAAGATCTGCTTAAGCCGCGTTTGAGACGATCATCGAATTCGCTGTCTTGGGCGAGGGAACCGACGCCCACGGAATCCAAGATGGTCTGAGTCGAGATTCGAAGATTGATTCTCTGCGATCGTCCATTTGATGTTGCTGTAGATAGCGCGATAGTGCTTGGTGAAGGTGGGAATTGGATTGATGTGGAAATTTGCTTGTCGCTTGAATTTACGGTTTCTAAATATCGTTGTATTTTATTTTTCTCTCTCCTTCTCGTCGTCCCCTTCCTTTTCTTCTTCTTTTGAATTTTTATTACGAGTGAC
>BOPN01007570.1:25650-30650 GCA_017312705.2 Penaeus japonicus | reverse complement strand
TCTCTCTCTCTCTCTCTCTCTCTCTCTCTCTCTCTCTCTCTCTCTCTCTCTCTCTCTCTCTAGTTGTCAGTCTCTCACTGGCTTTCTCTATTTCTCTCTCTCTCTCTCTCTCTCTCTCTCTCTCTCTCTCTCTCTCTCTCTCTCTCTCTCTCTCTTTATCTCCCTTTTTCCCCCTCCCTCTCTCTCTCTCTCTCTCTCTCTCTCTCTCTCTCGCTCAAGCTCTTTTTCTCTTTCCCTTTCCCTCTCTCTCTCTTCCCTTTGTTTAATTGCTCTTACTTTCTTTTTGTATCATACCTGTTCTTCTTTTTTCTATGCCTGTGTATCTGTGTATATATATGATATATTTTTTCTTTAATAAAGAAATGTATATACATGCATAAATATATATATGTATATATATATATATATATATATATATATATATATATATATATATATATATATATATATATATATATATATACATATATATATATGTGTGTGTGTGTGTGTACGTGTGTGTGTGTGTGTGTATGTGTGTATGTGCGTGTGTGTGTGTGTGAGTGTGTGTCTGTATGTGTGTGTGTGTGTGTGTGTGTGTACGTGTGTGTGTGTGTGTGTGTGTGTGTGTGTGTGTGTGTGTGTGTGTGTGTGTGTGTGTGTGTGTGTGTGTGTGTGTGTGTGTGTGTGTGTGTGTGTGTGTGTGTGTGTGTGTGTGTGTGTGTGCGTGTGCGTGTTTTAGTGTGTGTGTGTGTGTGTGTGTGTGTGTGTGTGTGTGTGTGTGTGTGTGTGTGTGTGTGTGTGTGTGTGTGTGTGTGTGTGTGTGTGTGTGTGTGTGAATATACATATAAATATCATATTTACATATCTATGTATGTGTTTAAGGTAGGAAGGAAATAGAAGCAAAGTTGATAAGAATGACGTTGATAATGATAACAACAACAGCAGCTGAAACGAGAATAACAATAAAATCAATGTCATTAAAAGAATGATAAGTAGGGGACCAGAAAGAAGCACAGTGCCAGTGATACAGTCAACCCAGAATAAATCATATTGAGTAATCCTCTTGTTAATTCAGCCATAAAGAGATGTACCATGTCAAATTATATGTTAATTGACTAAATATTTTTATCCGGGAAAGAGGCACAGTACTGTCAGCTTAATGGAATGTATAATGTATAAATCATAAACTAATCTTTGTCCTTTTTCTTGATAATCATTTATTCCTTTTCTTCTTTTTCATGTAAGAATTGATCGTTTCTTAATTTTCGTTCACTGTTTTGCGGAGGCTTTTCATAGTAAATCGTCTGTTCTTTCTTTGTTCATCGTTAGTTTTGCGTTTACTTTAATGTATTTTTCATATCAATACAACTATGAACATTATTATTGTTGATGGTATTATCATTATTATTATATATTTGTATTTCTTATTCATTTTGATCACCATTATATCATCATGATTATAATTATTAGTGATATATCATATGTGCTAACTATTTTCATATCAACCAGTCACAAAATGTCATAACATCTCTCTCTATCCGGACAATTCATATATTATTTTCTCCATTACCCCCATTTCTCTCTATTTCTTTAGCTATATCTTTCTCTTTATCTTTTCATTCTCTCTCTCTCTCTCTCTCTCTCTCTCTCTCTCTCTCTCTCTCTCTCTCTCTCTCTCTCTCTCTCTCTCTCTCTCTCTCTCTCTCTCTCTCTCTCTCTCTCTCTCTCTCTCTCTCTCTCTATATATATATATATATATATATATATATATATATATATATATATATATATATATATATATATGTATGTATCTGCAATTTTATCTATCTATTTGTCTGTTCCCGATTTTTCCCTCTTTCCCCCTTTCATTCTTTCCCTTTTCTTTCTCTCGCTTCCCTCTGCCATGAATCTCAATTCCCCTCAATTCCTCTGCCTTCTTGTAATCCTCCTCCTTTTCCGTGTCCGACGTTAATTTTTTTTCAAACCTGTCGCTTATTTTTCGTCCTCCTCCCCTTTCTCTTTCTCCTCCTCCCGTTCTACTTTTACTCCTTGTTCCTCATCCTCTTCCCCTTCTCCTTCCCCTCCCCCTCCCCCTCCGTTTTCCATCCTCCACCTACCCCTCTCCCTCCCTTCCCCATCTTCCCCTTCCCTCCCCCTCCTCCCTATCCCCTCCCCCTCCTCCCCCTCCCCCTCCGTTTTCCATCCTCCACCTCCCCCTCCCCCTCCCTTCCCCATCGTCCCCTTCCCTCCCCCTCCTCCCTATCCCCCCCCTCCTCCCCCTCCCAACTCAACAAGGCCATCAGTATAAAAGCTCTTCAAGTGAATCTCAGAGGCACTCTTTACGGTGGCAACTGCTGCGTGTAATGGATTGTGCTCAGTTATATGCATGGGTTTGCGCCGCCATAAGGTGAAATGGGGGGGGGAGGGGATGAGGGGGTGAACTAGTAAGGGAGAGATAGAGAGATAGATAGATAGATAGATAGATAGATAGATAGGTAGATAGATAGATAGATAGATAGATAGATAGATAGATAGAGAGAGAGAGAGAGAGAGGGGGGGGGGGATACAGAAAGAGGGGGAGATACAGAAAGAGAAAGAGAATGAGAAAGAGAGAGAGAGAAACCGGCAGACAGGGAGGTAGATAGAAAGATAGGAATGGGGGACAGAGGAAGAAATATCAAATTACAGAAACTCGGAAAAAATGAAGATCACATATGTAGTAACAAAATTTGTATCATTTGATAGGAGGTCGTTGAAAAGAAAACTCTCTCATTTGCATTTTTCCAAACTTTTTTTTTAATTATCAATATACCAGAAACAAAAAAACGCTTTGTATGTAATATATTCATGAAATATTTCACACAACTGAATTTGCTTGCTTTTCTGGTCGGTTATTCATGTGAATACAAATGCAATAACCTTTGCATATTGACAGTGCGGGAGGAAATACGCTTCCGTTAGAAAAAAGAGTAGGAAATATTTACTGGATTTCTGCTTTTCCACCTCACATCGAAGCCTATCCATTAATCCTTTATTCCATTGTGCATGTAAATTGTATCTTGGGGCTTCCTGGCTTAAGGGAAACCTCTCCTTTCGTGCTGCGTTCGCGGAAGAGGAATTGCGGCGGCAACTGTCGGCCCTTCGCTACTTTACGTGACATTATTAAGGACTAATTTTTGTGCTCCGACGGGCGGAGAAAGATTGTTAGGGAATGAGGGAGAGAGGGAAGGAGGGAGGGGGAAGAGAGAGAGAGAGAGAGAGAGAGAGAGAGAGAGAGAGAGAGAGAGAGAGAGAGAGAGAGAGAGAGAGGGAGAGAGAGGGAGAGAGGGAGAAAAAAAGAAAGAGGGAGGGTAGGAGAGAGGGATGGGTGGAGGGAGGGAGAGAAAAAGAAAGGAAAAGGGAGGTAGGAAAGGGGAAAGGAGGGAGAATGAAATAAAGAGGGAGGGGGAAAGTGAGGAAGGGGGAGAGGGAAAGAGAGAAAAAGAAAGAGGGAAGGAGAGAGAAAAAGAGAGAGGGATGGAGGGGGAGAAAGAGAGGGAGGAAGAGAGAAAAAACAAAAACAAAAAACAAAGAGAAAGAGAGAGCGAGAGTTATGGTTCCTAATTTCTTCTTTTCTCAACATTGCAGATTTGAGTGACGAGAAGACAGCTCCGTCGAATCCCCGAGGATGGCCCCTTGCGGTGAGTGACTCGCTGCCCGACCTCCTCTTCTGCCGAGCTGTGCGGGATCAGAAGCAGAACTCGGGATCCCGCGGCTTCAAGACGAGGCATCGTGCCCATGGTATGCCAGTCCGGCCCGCGTCCCTCCTCTTGCTGAGTTCGCAGTTGGCCTCGACGTCGACCATTCATGCTGGAGGAGCCGAGCGCCAGCCTAGAGGAGGATGCGCTGCTGGGGGACACGGCGGCGAGAAGCGAGCAGGCCGATGATGACGTCGTGGGCGTCTCGTGTCGTGACCCCGGCCCTTGCCCGTACCCCGTGGCGCAGCACAGCAACATAGTGTCCGAGGTGGTCACGATCGACCGCCTGAGCAAGCTTCTGATGGACCCGGCCTTCGTGAACACGATCAACGAGTCGACCAGCCCGCTGTTCAACTTCTCCATCCACGACGCCTACCAGATCATCTCGGACAGCCAGGATGGCTACCTCGACGGCACCACCAAGGTCGTCTTCATCGTGTTCTACGTCATCCTGATCGTCTTCGGCGTGACGGGCAACCTGATGGTGGGCTGGGTCATCTGGCGGAAGCGCGCCATGCGCACGCCCAGGAACCTGTACATCATCAACCTCACGGTGTCCGACCTGAGCATGTGCCTGGTGTGCATGCCCTTCACGCTGGTGGGCCTCATCTACAAGAACTGGAACATGGGCAGCGTCATCTGCAAGCTGGTGCCCGTCCTGCAGGGCACCAACATCATGGTGTCCCCGGCCACCGTCGTCGCCATCGCCGTCGACCGCTACGCCACCATCGTGCAGGTCGGCCGGTCGAGCCGGAGCAGGTTCCACGTGGTGGCCTCCATCGCCGTGATCTGGGCGGCGTCCGTGCTCTTCACGCTGCCGCTCTACTTCTACTACGTCGTGGAGGAGGTGAAGCTGCAGCACATCCTGCTCTTCTCGCGCTGCATCGACATCTGGCCCTCCCGCAGCGTCAAGAACGTCTGGATCATCGCGCTGCTGCTGACGCAGTACGGGATCCCCATCATCGTGCTGAGCATCGTGCACGCGCGGATCAAGCGGTACCTGGGTCAGCACATGATGGGGCAGTACGACGCCCGCCGCGCGCAGAAGGAGATCGAGCGCAACAACAAAACCACCATCCTGCTCTCCACCATCGCCGTGGCCTTCGCCGTGAGCTGGCTGCCGTGGAACATCGTCAACCTCCTGGCGGACTTCCAGTACAAGGGCTTCAGCGACCCGACCTACCTCTACACCGTCTTCGGCGCCTGCCACATGATCGCCATGAGCTCGGCGTGCATCAACCCCGTCCTCTACGGCTGGCTCAACACCAACCTCCGGCGAGA
>BOPN01007569.1:37500-42500 GCA_017312705.2 Penaeus japonicus | reverse complement strand
GGTCGGCTCATTTGGGTATGAGCCAGAGCACTGCGTGGTAGCCACATAGCAAGTAGTCTGTCCTCAAGTGGCACTTGAAGTACATCTCACAAAGCGAGAGAGAGAGAGAGAGAGAGAGAGAGAGAGAGAGAGAGAGAGAGAGAGAGAGAGAGAGAGAGAGAGAGAGAGAGAGAGAGAAAGAGAGAGAGAGAGAGAGAGAGGAAGAGAGATTGATAGGTAGATAGATAGATAGATAGAGATTTGCAGATAACTGGAGCTAGTGGCAAATTTTGAAACAGAACGTGATAGAGAGAGAGACCGACAATAAGAGAAAGAGAGGCGGAGGGACAGATAGAGAGATAGAGATAAATAGATAAAAAAAAAAGTTTTTCATTCCCTTTCATGTCTTTGATATAAAATACTCATAATAAATAATTGTAACCGAGCAGTGCAGAGAAAGAGTGTGTGAGAGAGAGAGAAAGATATAGAAAGAGAGAGAGGGGGGGAGGGGCGAGAGAGAGAGAACAATAGAGAGTGAGCGAAAGAGAAAGAGAGCAAGAGAGAGAGAGAGAGAGAGAGAGAGAGAGAGAGAGAGAGAGAGAGAGAGAGAGAGAGAGAGAGAGAGAGAGAGAGAGAGAGAGAGAGAGAGGGGGGGGGTGTCAAGAAAGATAGTTTTTCATTTTTCATTCCCTTTCATGTCTTTGATATAAGATACTCCTAATATATCTTAATTTGAGCGGTCGTAATTGTAACCGAGCAGTGAAAGAGTGAGAGAGAGAGAGAGAGAAAGATATAGAAAGAGAGAGAGCGAAAGAGAGAGAGAGAGAGAGAGAGAGAGAGAGAGAGAGAGAGAGAGAGAGAGAGAGAAATGTCATTGGCTCTAATCCCATCAAGGCCTCAGAGGGAGAAGTGTCAGGCCCAGAGATTCTACCTGACCTGCTTCAAGTCTAAAGGCAGATGCTTTTCCTCGGCTTCGCGTTGGCTCCTTCGCTTGAGTCTGCGTGAACGGTTTCCTTTAGTAGCGATGATGCTTATGATAGTCAGTGGAAGGTGATTTAATTGCGACAGTGATAGTTATATTAGTGATAAAGTGGTAATTAGTGATATAATGGTAATGGGGATAGGTTTGGCATGAGGAGTGATGGTTATACTGTAGGAATAATGATAGTCATAATAGGAATTGTAATTTAATAGAAACGATAATAGTTTTTAATATGAATAGTGATGGTAATACTGTGGAAATAGCAATAGTCATAATAGTAGGCGTGATTATAATCATATCGATAAAAGTCGTCAATTTATATTAGCAATACTATCACTATATCATTAATGTCATAATGATAATGATAATAATAAGGATTAATATAGTTGTTCCTACTATCATCAATATTATTACTAGCATTATTACTACTATTATCATAATTATTCTCATAATTATTCTCATTAGTAATCATCATTATCACTATCCTCATTATCATCATCATTATTACTACCATTATTATAATCATCATTATTACTATTATCTTTTATTTTGTCATTATCGTTATCATCATTAGTATTTTGATTATTATTGTTACAACTATTTTCATTGCCATTATTATCATTATCACTAGTATTTTGATTACTATTGTTACAACTATTATCATTATAATTGTTATTAATGTAATTATCATTCATATTACTTTTATTGCTATCATAATCATTACCATTAATATTATTAATATCATCATCATATTGATTATAATAATGATGCTAATAATATCAATAATAATATTAATGATAATGACAATAAAAGAGTTATAGTTATAAAAATTATAATAAAAAAGTCAGGTCAATAATCAAGGTAATAATAATAGAGCTGATAATGTTATTAATAATAATAATGATGACAATAACAAAATAGTTACATCAATAATAATGATAATGATAATTATAGTTATAATGATAATAATGATATTAATAATAATGATAACATAATAGTAATAATAGTCATGATAATAACAATGATGATAATGATAATGGTAATAATATAATCAAAATGATGATAATGATAATGGTAATAATATAATCAAAATGATGATAATAATAATAAGAATAACAATAAAAATAGAGATAGTAATAATAATGATAACAATAATAACAATAGCAATTATAATCATCATAATAGCAACAGAACAACAACAACTATAATAAAAATGATGAAGATAATAATAATAATAAATATCATCATTATTATTAAATTTCCCTTCTCCTCTTCATTACAGCTTATGCTTTAGTCGAACTATCTATTTGGATGAACAGCAAAGCCTTCCGATTTCTTTTGCTGGCAGGCGTTTACTAGACCCGGAGTAGGCCTACCAACCCCTCCGAATTGGTCATGCGTCATCCAGGCGTAGAACTTAACATTATCAAATATACCGAAATAAAGCCATGGGCTGATATGATAGAACGGATTGAGTGTCACAGTGGTGCCCATCTATGGTTGAGCATAGATGGGGAATAGTAGGGTAATTGCAGTAATTATAATGATAATTACTAAAATAAGCTACCTAAGAGAAATATATTTCTATCAGATATGGTCATCATGTTAAGTACAAATAATATATTGTGAAAATCTAGAAGCAAGAACATATTAACATATTGTCAATCGAGTTTGAGGAAGACATGAGTGATTTCCAGGGTGTGGGGAGGCGAGCTCAAACAGGTGGTCACCTAAGTCTAGAAATTTTGGATATCACGCGTCGGGCATAGCAATGATATTGAAGTTTGTATGTTATAGTACAATAAACAAATTAAATAACATGCCATTACGTAATGGAAGTGTGTCTGTGTGTGTGTGCGTACTTGATCATAACATTTCGACTGGTTGAAGATTTAAGGGTAGCGGGAGGGGGGGAGGGGGGGGAGGCAAAGACTAACTCCTACAGGAATTGTGGTGGTAAAGAGGTTTAGAAACATCTTGTGATTAAATAGGATATAAAGTCACAGAAGAAATCATAATTATTTGAAGATATGAGTAAGTAGTGAAAAAAAATAGATATTCGGTTTTCACAGGAGAATGTTTGAATTTTCATGGTGTGCAACGTATTCAAATTCTCGTCCGTTTTTGGTGATTCATTATAAAATTATATATGTAGAACTTAAGCAGTAGAAGGGCATAAAAAGAAAGAAAGAAAGAAAAAATATCATGCTTCTACAGTTCAGATTTTATATACCTGTGTACAGACATTGCTTGTCTGGTTCTTTATGCACATATGTTTGTTTTTTCTCCTTATTACAATGAATTATCATTGTTTAGTAGTGTTTGTTGATGACCTTTATATACACATTTTATCACTAAATAAGCAAACTGTCCCTGCCACACTCACGCCCTTGTAGAATGCTCGGCTGCCTACCTAACTGTTTACTTATTTATCTATTTTGGTACTTGGTCTACGTTGGACTTCAACACGGCTTTTTTCTGAAGATTTCTCACAATAAATACCTAGAGGAGCTGGCTGTTCGAGCAATTAGGGAGATTGATGATTCATTGATGGTTATCATTTGTATTGGATAATTTATGCTCTATCTATTCAAGATTAGTTTAGCTCTTCTCTTACACCGGTTGGCAGCGGATCGGCCCCCAACATATCGATCCCAGCATTTTTTTTTTTTTTTCCGACACAGTCCGACTCATAGTCTTTTTCTGACTCATTGATACCAGCGTTTTTTTCGATACATTCCGACATAGCGTTTTTTTCTGACTCATTAATGCCAGCGTTTTTTTTTTTTTTCGACACTTTCCGACACAGCGGGTTTTTTTCTTACTCATTGATGCCAGCGTTTTTTCCCGACACATTCCGACACAGTGTCTTTTTTCTGACTTATTGGTGCCAGCGTTTTTTGTTTTTTTTTCGACACATTCCGACACAGCGTTTTTTCTGACTTATTGGTGCCAGCGTTTTCTCACCAACATTATTGACAAACGATTCTACACTTAATTATACGGCCATATTTATGAAAGAGACTACTCCACACACATTTATATTGATTTAATTTGAATTGTTTTTCAACGAAATCACAAGAGATCTAGCAGTGAAGCTACATATTGATTCCATATGAATTGTTCATAAAGGAAATATAAAGAGATTTGAGGTGATTGTGAGAGAATACATTGAACTTCAGCTCTCTTTGCTCCTTATTGGAAGAGGGAAAGGTAAACAAGAGCCACAAATGCGTCATCGCTTTAGTTCTCTGCTTGGTGGTTATTCCTGGCCCGAGGTCCCACACTTGCGGTGCTTTCTTTCCTCTTGCTGTTTGTTTCCGAATTTGTCGGAAACACAATCGGAATGTATATATATATATATATATATATATATATATATATAATATATATATATATATATATATATATATATATATATATATATATATATATAATATATATATATATATATATATATATATATATATATATATATAATGTATATATATATATATATATATATATATATATATATATATATATATATATATATATATATATATATATATATATACATTTATATATATATATATGTATATATATATATATATATATATATATATATATATATATATATATATAAATGTATATATATATATTATATATATATATATATATATATATATATATATATATATATATATATATATATATATATATATATATATATATATAATGTATATATATATATACATATATATATATATATATATATATATATATATATATATATATATATACATTATATATATATATATATATATATATATATATATATATATATATATATATATATATGTATATATATAATGTATATATATATATATATATATATATATATATATATATATATATATATACATACATATATATATATATATATATATATATATATATATATATATACATATATATATATATATATATATATATATATATATATATATACATTATATATATACATATATATATATATATATATATATATATATATATA
>BOPN01007569.1:0-7500 GCA_017312705.2 Penaeus japonicus | reverse complement strand
GGTAACATTTCACTCTCATGGCGAGCAAAGAATATTGCCAAAATTGCATGTCTAAAATTATGGCGAAACTGCAGAATTAAGCGTGTCCGAGAGACATAATTAGGAGCAATTTCTTATGTTCCTTGTAAATTACCCTCCCATACACGCACTTACACGCACAGCGTAATGAACAGCAAGGCATTCATATTAAGATGATTTGCCTCGCCATGGCAATCCAGAAGTTTTATACATTCACATTTCCCTGTTGATATTCATATCATAGTACTTCATTTTAAGTTTTCTGTTGATTTCAATTCATCTGAATTGCAAGTAAGGATAAACCAGATTTGCGGTGCAGATGCTTCGCTGGACTTATATGTACTATAGCTTATATGGACTTATATGCCTGTGTTAGCGTGTGCTGACTCGTGAGAGTATGCCAACGAGGGTTGACTCGATCTGAGCTTGGTCCTTACCCACCGTAATGCCCAGCCACAGCAGTAACCGCCAGGCGACAGTGGGAACTCCGGAGCTGCCGACCACGGAGATGCGAGGCAGGCCCGGTACCGCTGGACCTGAGCTGACGGCCTGAATTGCAACTGCTGAAGGTGGCCCTTCTACGTATATGGGACACAAGGACAGGTTGACGGGGGCGTATCGCTGAGTTACTAACAATAGGCACAAACGGCAAGACGAAGGAATTTGGAAAAATAGCTAGTTATATTCTTGAAGGGCGTGAAGACGAGGGACATGCGACATCGTGAGACACAAATCACCTGTTCCTCTGAGGGTTGCGAAGCTACTTCCAAATTCTTTATTATTTCTTGCAGAATACAATCATATAATTTCATAAGACAGATTACAAAACTCTCAAAGAAACCAAAAAAAAAAAAAAAAAAAAAAAAATCAGAGGAAATTATACAATACTTGTTGGCCACAAATTACATTTATTGATATCGAATGATTTTTTTTCTCCTATTTTTCAAACACACACACATATACATATATATATATATATATATATATATATATATATATATATATATATATATATATATATATGTGTGTGTGTGTGTGTGTGTGTGTGTGTGTGTGTGTGTGTGTGTGTGTGTGTATACATATATATATATATATATATATATATATATATATATATATATATATATATATATATATATATATATATATATATACATATATATACATATATATATATATATATATATATATATATATATATATATATAGAGAGAGAGAGAGAGAGAGAGAGAGAGAGAGAGAGAGATACATATTTATGTAAACACACATATATATTTATATATATAAATATATATATATATACATATATATATATATATATATATATATATATATATATATATATATATATATATATATATATATATATATATATATATATATATATATGTATATATACTGTGTATATATATATATATATATATATATATATATATATATATATATATATATATATATATATTTATATATATATATATATATATATATATATATATATATATATATATGTGGGTATATATATATATATATATATATATATATATATATATATATATATATATATATATATATATATATACATATGTAAATATACACACATTTATGTAAACACATACACACATAGATGTGTGTATATATATATATATATATATATATATATATATATATATATATATATATATATATATATATATATATATATATACACACACACACACACACACACACACACACACACACACACACACATATATATATATATTTATATAACAGCAACAGCCGCGTCTAAAAACCCTTACGACATAGAGCCACTTCGACATCCATGGCACCGAAGTGATGGAGTGGTGAAATTGATACAATTACCAGTTTAACTTGCCTCGGCCTTTAAAAGATGTGACGGAACAAAATATTTGAAAAGTAGTTCAAAAGTGAAAGGCATGAACAAGAACATTGAAAAAGAGAGGTTGCAATCATAGCAACGTAAAGAGTACCGACCGCGTTATACCTGCTACAAGCTTCGGAAAGTCAATTAAGATACTGTCCGTCGAGGGGGGGGGGGTGGCAGGCGGTGCCTCTAGCCCCGTGGGAAGCGCTCGTCAAGGGGCCTGTATAAATGAAGCGCTGTCTTTTTTTTTTTTTTTATAGCACCATCGGGTTTCTTGTACCTAGTAAGAAGTTGCATCTAGTTTCTTGTACTTTGTAAGAGGTTGCATGTTTCAAACTTACGCTCTCTTACTTCTTTGGCCCGCATCATAAAGTCATGCAGTGTTCAGCAAGGGGTCCCATCCACGATTTGCCATGGGGCGCTTACTCTTCCGCGGCGCCCCTAGTTATAAGCATCTGAAAGCAGCGTATACAATTTCTTACAGTGTAATATACTGTATTTACAATGAGTTGTTACTTAACATTTGGCAGAGTTATGGGTAGCGAACTAGTGTTATACTTTGAAGACTTTCTCAACCCAGTGTCTGTTCTGATGAAAGATTTGCCATCAAACTCTTCAGACTCTTCCGCCGGTAGACTGGCATGATGATACCATCGGAATTGTGACATATTAAGTACTCGCTGGGATGGTGTAGCTACACAAGTAATGTTGTCTGAGTATGCGTGTGTGCACATGTGTTTCAATTTTTCACGCGCGTGTCTGTGGTCAAATATTATAAATGTGCCTGTCCTTGTGAATGGCATTAAAGCATGGTTACAAATAAACCATTCAACTAGAAGAAAATGATCGAGATGGAAATATAGGTTTCAGATGGCGTATCCCTTTCAGTCCAGGGGGCGGGAGGCCTTCGCAACTTCCTACATGAGACATGGAAGACTTCAGTGCTCACTTGCTGGCAACGCATCCCGCCAGATATACGGAATGGGCCCACCCCTTATGTCATTATTCAAATCTTAGTATCCTTGGTGGTTTGATATTTATTATTTTGAAATTCCGGGCGATCAGATTAACTCTAACTCCACTATTTTTTTTTTTTTTTTTTTTTTAAGGGCAACTTCTCGAAGCAGGACAGGGAAGAGTTAAATTGAGACGGGTAAAAATAATAAAGAAAACAATCAAACATAGACACTGAGTAAAACCATGAGGACTTTCATAAACCGAAGCGATTATGTGTTTCGTGTCAGACTGGAAATATATATTCACATGATATGTATATACTCATGCTTTATGCTTCTAAATGCATATCTGTTTAATATATATGTTAATCACATTTTGAAATCGCAATCATCCCACTGCCCTGTTGATTTTAAAGCTCTGAAAATATTATTCTGGGATATTAGGCAAGTCATGCATGCAGTAATACAAGTAAACAGGATTTGAATTTTTTTTAGGTTATAGAGATTAAAATCATACCACATATTTTTGACCAAGAAAATCAAATAAACACATCAATACTTATTTTCTGATTTTTGGATGTCATCCCGGACTCTAATCATTTACTTCTACATACAATAACAATAATACCGAAGGGAATACATCGCAGAACCTTCATTACACATTCAAACCGACCTCCTTAACCGCCTCACTGCAGACTTACGTGTCCTGGATTGAGATCAGTTCTAAGAGATATGCCTTCTCACAAGCCTTGTTCATGGTTCCGTAAGAACAACTTAAACAATGGTCTTTCCAGGCTTCTGATAAACACAGGGCTAGATTTAGGCGAACCGATACTGGGGACTATTTATGTGAGGAACAATAATCCTAGTGTAACGGATGTAATGATAGCCAAATCTGACTCTCAATATTCCCATTGTTTTTAGCTTCCTGGAAATAGCCACAACAGCTGTAATGGAAGGGATTGCTGCGAAAATCATTCAATTAGTATATTAGCCTGTTTTGCTCTTCATGTTAATATATTGTTAACATTTACTTCAGACAACTAATCTTGCCAAGTACATAATTTGTTTGCCAACTAAAATCTAACGAATAAAGAATCCTGGCCTGAAATTCACTGCAAGTTGTCTATGTAACAGAATCGGATTTATCTTTTCAGCTATGTGCTGTCCATTTGGAATTTCGAAACCGTTGTACAATCATGAAATATGTATATATACATACATACATACATATATATATAAATATAAATATATATATATATATATATGCATACATATATATGTGTGTGTGTATGTGTGTGTGTGTCTGTGTGTGTGTGTGTGTGTGTGTGTGTGCGTGTGCGTGCGTGTGTGTGTGTATGTGTTAATTGTCATTTTATGAACCCTTGAGATATTTTATCATTTACCATCACTGATGTTGTTATTCGTAATGCTAATATTGTAATTATTACCATCAGATCATTGCTATAACTATAACCATAATTATATAATTTTCTGCACTACCATTACCATCTATCAGTTTCTCAGCTATTTTCACAATTTAAACATCTATAGTAAACAACGTCATTGTCCTTTCAGGCTTTAGTGGAATCTAAAATATGAAAATTCAACGATAATTCTCATTGTTTTCCGAAGACTAGAATTGCAAGAATGGGAGAGTCCTATTGCATATGAAACACATGAATTATTCCGAGTTACAAGCATTGGTAACAAGACTGTGACATTCCAGGAATTAGTTAGAGTAATGAAACCAAAATCATCCCAAATTCAGTGATATCAAAATCAGATCAAGGCAACACATTTAATTGAGTCAAACATAGTCAGGAATTACCAATGGGAAAACTTTTGGCATTACACTATGAGCCGTGATGCAGTCTTTCAAGCTATGATTTAATCGTTAATATCCAAATACAGATCTCAATTCAAACCTGTGATTATTCCAATGCTATGCCTTAATTAAGTTAGTTCTACATATTTTACATATGATATGGCTATTCAGCAAGGTTTGTTATTAAATCTTGTACCAAGTGTCCTACACTAAATTATACCAAACATTTCCAGGAGGAGAGTAAGAGCCAAACCGTGTATATAAACAAGCATTGTTCATCACCTCCGTTAAGTGCATGCTAACGTGAGGAGTGTTGTGAATCATCACCCGCTGGCGGAGGACATTTTCGTGAGGCTCTTTTGGAAAGGAGTTTATCAGATTGATATCTACGTATCACAGGTATGTATCATTGCTTCAGTAATTATCATCCCTCCCTATTATCATTGTTCCCATAGTGATAAGTTCCGCCATCATTATTGGCATCAAAATGACAAAACGACGATTAACTTTGACCTTTCCATTAAGTTAGAGCTTCCTTCTGAAAACTAATGAGCTTTACAACATTTTCTCTATCCTTAATAGAATTATAATTATTATGTTGGTAAAGTTGATCATAATGATGATGATTAGTATTAATAATGCTAATACTAGTAAGGAACTTCCAACAATACATTTAGCATTGACATATTTATCAACCTTATCCTTTTTACGAACATATTAATTTTTTTCTCCAAACAGGAGTTCGATCCACTGCGCTAATAAGCTTAACTTAATAAACACTCGCTATCAAACCTTCTGTATCTAATCCAATGACGGTTCAATACTTGGAAGAGTGACGCGTTCAGATAATAATAACATCGTTGAAAGACTCCTGAATCGTCATCATCAAACTAATAATAGTAATGACTAAAAAACAATAACTGAGATATCTCCGCCACCTTTTGTTGATACTAAAAGCTCTTTATTCTATTTTCTTTTTTTTCAACCTAAAAACCTCATAATAGGATTAGGAGTTACGGGTTTTATTTAGCAGAAAGCTCTCCTCCCTGCAGCAGCGAAAGTGTCCGGAGAGCACTGCGTCATAATCTGGTTTCATAAAGCTGAACTCGACTCCGTTTTTGTTCTTTCTTTCTCGCCCCAGATTGCGTGATTCGTCTTGTTGGAGAGTCGTTATCTTTTATCTCTATTTCTATTTCGAAAAGATAGTTTATTGTACGGTATGTAGATATATATACACAATTAATATTGAAGATTGATGGTAATGGGGATGGTAATATTGGTGAGATATTGTCATTGTTTTTATTATATTTTTTTTTATCACATTTGTTGTTGTGTCAGTGTTATTCATCATCTTCATCTTCATTTTTTTTTTTTTTTAAGCCAGGCTGATGCGATGCGACTGGATTGCAACACGTTAAATTGAATTAAATAAATTCCATCCAGCCTTGCACTTAATAAAGAAAAAAACTATTGGGCAATATGTGGCTTTGAACAAGACTCATGGCGTTCAGTGGATTTGGTTTTCTTTTGTTCATTTTACAAATTGACGATAGACAATCGTTCAGAATTTTTGCTTGCCGTTTCATAGTGGGTGAAATATTCTACAAAGGAGTGTTTTATAAGTATTGGAATTTCACAGTTTGTATTATGTCTAGCAAACTCATGAGAATCTCAGAATAAACATGTCATGCAATTTCATGAAAATCACAAATTACGTCCTCCAAAGCATTAGGAGAGCAATAGGATGTTTGTTAATTTGCATAATAAGATTAAACTTATCATTTACGGATGCGTTTAAACATGTGGATGATATACAACATGAATATATGGTGTTAGTTAGTTAGCACAATATGTGACAGTCGCTTCGATTCAGACAAGTTGGTGGTCATAGCTTTATCAAGGCTTCTAGTGCAGTCGCGACTCTAGTGGTTAGTGGCCATGTTCCTCGTCATGCAAGCATTTGTAAAGAATTGTTTATTGCACAGGGAAACGTACAACTACTGTTGAGAACAGCGCAGATAGTTCTCATTATTGCTTTTGAAGAAGAAAAATATCATGCTATAATTCAAATGATTTGTTATACAAAGTCATTTGGTAATCAACAACCTGCTGAAAAAGCAAGGAAAAACAGCAACGAAATGTTGCAATGTTATGTAACAATGAGTAAAAAAATAATTCCAATTAACTTTCCGAGATGCGTATCACTCATAAATTGTGTATACAATATATTTCGCCATGTTCTATAACATAACATTCTTCATGTTTGATGACAAAATCTTTTGTACACATTTCCCTCCATATTATTCTTACGATTGAATCTTGAATCGGCCTGATCAACAATCATTGCCAAAGATTCACTTGTTCCTCTTCACGCCCAGAAAAAAGGGGCGGCGACGCTCTACGACTCTCGAAGAGGGCGCAGCATCTCCCGAGATCAGGTGCTACTTCGAATGTGACTTCAAAACCCAGAGGATCAGCCTCGTCGCCGCGCCGATACCGAGGTGCTGAGCGGCTTGGTTCCGGGGGAAAGCGGTCGTTATTGAATATCCTTTGGGAAACCACGAGTGATTTTGACGATGATGATGGCTCTGCAATTGAGAATAAGAAATGCGAGGAGATAATGATGAGTTTGAGACCAGGAAAGCCACACTCGAGGATGCTCTTGCTCCTTTGATTTTGCCTTTTGTTACTTTTAATAATGTATATGAAAATGATCTGGTTACAAAACGAAGTGATTGGAAATGGAATGAATAATTGAAGCACAGGAATGAATAGAATACTTATTCCCACACCCATCGCAAGTGATTAATTTG
>BOPN01007568.1:32500-45000 GCA_017312705.2 Penaeus japonicus | reverse complement strand
TTAGACAATAATTAGCCTCTGATAACAAATAAACTACTTAGCTGATGTTGGGAGGGGCAACTTACTTCCTGCAGGTCTTCCTCTAAGTCCTGATGAAGGCTTCGGAATGGAGGAACCCTGGCGGTGGGTACGAGGTGAAGGTAATGGAGAAGGAGGGGTTGTGACCTGCTGTTGGTCAGGTGTTGAACTTGTACTGCGTCGACCTGCATGAGACATTCCTGAACCAGGGCGAGAGCTGGACGCTGAGGATCTGTGCTGAGAGCCACGAGTCAGGGAGCGTAAGTCTTCACTAGCTGGCGAAGAACAGCGAGATGACACTGGAGAAGATGATGCACTTCCAGTCCGGCTATTGCTGCGACTACCTCTTCCAAAGCCACTTACTGGGCCATCAAGTCCTGGTGAGGAACACCTGGAGCCACCAGGGGAAGAGCTGCAACTAGTGGGCCTAGAGCCTCTGCCTCTGGGAGCACGTACCTGTGGTTGCCTCAGGCGTGACCCAGAAACAGCAAGGGTCCTAGGACGTCCCTCAGATTCTTGTGGTGAGGTATGTGGTGATGTAGCACGAGAAGTATTCGGGGATACTGGCGGGGAAGTTGGAAGAGCTAACCTAGAAGGAGATGTACGCAAATTCTCATGGCTTAGTGATTTTGTACGTGGTGAAAGAGGACCACGTGAAGAGGTGGTGGCAACAGTAGACACTGGTCGATTAGGTCGGGAGGGAGGTCGAAGTCGTGTAACAACACCACTTCCAGATGAACTACCTGTTCCCTGGCTTCCTCTTCTTGAGCCAGAGGGTGTTCGCCCATCTCTCTGACTGGTGTCCTGTTCACTATGACTGCGGGATACATTATTCTGATGACCTACTGAGCCTGGGGCAGGTATTCTACTTGTTGTTACAATCGATGGCTGCCTCAGCCGAGAGCCACTCAGACTTCCACGATTTTTGTTTTCCATGCTGTTGCTGTCTTTATTTCCTGACGAATGGCTGCCATAAGAACGGTCTGGAGTTCTCCATCGTGATATTCGAGAGGCACCATGTTGGGGTGTAGGAAGGCGACTTTTGATGACAGATTCATCTATGCGGATGCCAGCATCTACCAAGAACTCATCCGTTGTTGGGTCGAGAGTAGACATGCTGGGGAGAGAAGCATGGTGAGTTAGGCGCCAAGGAGGAGATGCTAATGGTGCATGAGGTCGTGGACGAGAGTAGGGAGTGGGAATTAAACAGGGAGGGATACGTGCTAAAGGGTGGAGTCCATGTTGAAGCCAGGATGCACCAAGGGGTCCAATAGGGTAGGCTGGAGGGGAAGACCAGGGTGCTAATTCTGCAGTATCCAAAAGAAAGAAAGGGTGAGGGTGTTGCTCCATCATTCTTGCCTCATGCTCAAGAGGTGCTCTAGGAACATCACCCTCATAGCTATAGTGAGGATAAGGTTCTCTAGGATACATTTCTGCAGTAGCAAGCATTTCTGCATAAGGGTCTGGACTATAGGGTTCAGTGAAAGCAAGAGAAGAGAGGTAATCCTCTGGATGATCATAAGAGAAATGTGTGGGTAAAGATCGAGGTGAATATACAGCTGAAAGGTGTGGGGCGAGTGTTGGAGCTAGACCATGGTAGATGTATGGGTCGTCTGTTTCATGAGGATGCATCAGGTGCCTAGGCCTGCTGTCACGCAGTTGTGGGGGAGACCTCTCCCTCTTACGACCAGTTGATTCTACATGTCTAGACTGCCCTTCACCCGAATGAGATGAAGATGAATACTTTTGTTGAAGATTACTGTTATCTGTAGATGAACTATAATAATGTGAAGCTGAGTCTGTATAATGAGTGAGTTTTTCCTGATGTTTGGAAGTTTTATCTTTAGCATGTGAATGAGAGTCATATGAATCAGATGGTTTGCTTCTTCTTGGTGAGATGTTAAAACGATGAGCATCATGGACTGGCGAGGCATCATAGCGACTTGATGTTGAAGGACGCCGCAAAGTCATGGTGTCATAATGATCTCCAGGTCGTTGGGAAGACTGCTGATGACTGGACTCCTCTTCATTATCATATTCGTCATTTTCTGAAGAACTGTGGTGACGATGACGATTATGCTGAGGTGGCCAAGTGTACATACCATGTGGACTGGGTGGACTGGCTGTGCTGTGGGATGTTGGAGACTGAATCTTCGCATCTTTATTTAAAAGATGTCGTCTGTCATAGAGAATGTCTGGGTCTTCTGTGTCTGAATGACTGCCACGTCCATCAATTGACCAACCTCGACCAAAGCGATTTCTTCTGGGTTCCTCTGGGCTTGTGTCAGCAGAAGCAACTTTTCTCCTCCAGCGTGGTCTTGAAGTGCGAAGCCAGAAAACCTCTCTAGCAGAAAGTCGTTCAGATCCTCTTTCTCCATTCTCAATATTATCAGCCTGAAAGGACGTAGTGTGGCGAGATGACATGCGCTTGTTACGACTTTCAGAGTGCCTTTCCCGGGAGTCTGACAGCCTCTCTCGTGAACCTGTAAGTCTATCTCTGGAACCCGAAAGCCCATCATGTGTACTAGTCAGCCTGTCTCTCGAACCAGACAGACTGTCTCTGGAGCCTGACAATCTATCCCTGGAGCCTGAAAGATTATCTCTTGATCCTGAAAGACTCTCCCTTGCATCCGAATGTCTGTCTCTTGAATCTAAGTGAATGTCCCGAGCCTGAGGTGACCGTGTGACCCTCGAAGTGGAAGTGCCTGGAGGATCCCTGGTGATTCTAGGGGACTCGGGGGAGAGCTGTTCCTCCCAGTCAATGCTAGGCTCTTCTGGACTGAGTAAGACTTCATCACATATATCACTAATATCCAGGTCATCTTCATCATCATCATCAAGAGACCATTCAGTGGTGTTAGTGGTAGAATTAGGAGATGTGTTAGTAGTGGAAGCTTGGTAGCCACCAGCCCTGTAAGGCACACACACATGAATTAGTTGTCTGGAACACAAACCAGATCACTGGTGCTTGGGCCTTTTATCCTTCATCTGCTTTGAATACCTTCTAAACTCTCATACATCCATTTAGTCTGGGAGATGTTGTTGAAAAAGTATATATATATGTATAGCCATCTTCAGGAATTCATCTGTTTATACTTTAAGTTCCTTTAATCATAGTGCACTGGTAATTCCACAGTATATATGAACTTGAGTTAAAATTCCAAATTAATCAAAATATTAATCAGCTTTTAGAATGAGTGTAAGAATATAATTTGAAGAGGGTTAAACCTGTCAGGCAATAAACACCTCTGTTACGTTTTGTGCAAGACTTGAGTTTATTACTGAATCAAATGCTGATGTTCAATACATTCAGTTTTACAAGGTAAATCAAAAGCCAAAAATTATGTGGAAAGGATTTTAACTCTTTTAAATCGGATGATGAAGCTTTCATATAAATAAAGAAAATAAAGCAGGACAAAGTATTCCAAATGTTATCTCCAAAACTAGCCAGCAGCCTATATGATGACTCAAAAAATACCAAAAAGCTTAAGCTGTTTTGAGCAAACACTCATGGCCATTTATGATCAAACAAATAAAATGAAACGCATTCTTAAGTACTTATTGCAACATAAAGAGGAAATTCTGAGCCAACAGAATTTTATCATTAGCTCTATACTGCCACTATTTTTGCTGATACACAAATATATAGTTTTTCATTACTTTCTTCTCTTCATTCTTAAAAGACCATATTTTCCTCATTCTCATTCCTCTTCAAAAAACCTAGTCTAACATTGATTCTAAAGCCATTTTATAAGCACAAGCATTGGTATACTCTTTTACAAAACTCTATATCCTCTCAACTATTATTGTAATGAGCAGCTTAAAAAAAAAAAAAAAAACAATCAAATTATATTTTTCTATTAAATTTATGACTGAATTAGAATCCTGCAACGGCTATTTATAGCAAAGCTTTAAAAACTTTAAAAGGTTGAATCATACTTTAAATTATCAAAAAGTATAATCATTACATGGCTGAATATAATAAGCTCATTCTCATAATCATATATTTACAAAAATAAATAAAAAACAGCTGTGGAAATCTCTCATCCCTTTTTCTAACTTAATGATATCATTGATTAATTACATATATATCATCAACTACACACTCAAAAACATCATTCAAACTTCTTAAAAGTAAGATTGCTCTTGTTGCAGAGACTTTAAGAGATACTGGCCCAAGCAATGGTGATCCTTACAATATCTACATCTAAAATATCTTCATACATTTAAATCTAGTCATTACAATATGAAAATTTTGTTAAATCTCTAGCAAGGGTATTGCAGAATTATGGAGCTCACTTTATTCAATCAGAATTAATCTAATATTCAAGTAATTTTGAATATATTAAAAAAAGCTTTAAAAAAGTATTTTATTGAAAGAAACAAGATTTTCAGCAGTGCAAACTTAATTATATACAAACTGGAAAACTTACTTTAACATCTTTTAAATGATGAGCTGGTGAATTTCATACAGATGTTTAGCTTATCCTTACATCAATTTTAATACTTACAATAAAAAAAGTAAAATCATATATATATCTATGGTTGCATGAACATCAAAGCCAAATGGTAGACATGCCATATTAAATACATCCATATAATAAAAGACAATAAAGAAAGACTTCTTCTTATCCTGGACTGGACTTTGAACAGGAATATGAGTCCGTCTTTGGATTTACTAAACATTAAATGCTAGCTGGCAAGTCTTTAACACATGCTTATATATCACAGCACAGTTCATCCACAAATCATGCAAAAGTCTACACACCATGCATCACACACAATCAATACAGAGAAGAAAAAAAAAAATCTTTCATTTCCTAATAAATTGATACACATACATTACAATAACTTTACACATATCTAAAGGTGATTTTAAGTCACTGAATAATATTTCTGCCACTGCCACTGATCGCACTAACAATGGACTTATGTAAATGGACATATTATTCTCAAATGCCAGCATAAGTTATTCTATAGTTAACAGTAAAGGAATGCAATTAACTACAATACATGAATCTTTCACATAAAAATCACTATACCTGACTTGGCTAATAATGACAAAAAATGCAATGTATCTTATCTAGCTGAGTTGTCTATACATGAATTACTCAAATGTATTAGTTGTCACGACTGAAGAAACCATTGTTATGGCAAATCATCAGAATCCTCTTTCATAAGATTCAATTAAAAATTAAAATCCAATACAAGCAGTAGACACATTGCACAATCGTATTGCTACTATATACACTGATGTATATATTCCTTAGTAATATATCTAAATCTCTAATAACATAACACTGCTTTAATTCATATGATAAATGGCAAACTGTAAATGAATTATGGCATTTTCAAATACAAGTAAAAATCACCTCATTTCAGAGTAATGCATGATTTAAAATCCTGCCGATATAAGGCAAACATATGAGAAAAATGTAGGTGGACAAAATACATGCAAATATAATATATAAAGAGGTCTTAACCCATTAGCAGCGGATGGCATGATTTGCTGCAACGGCAGAGTCGGTCATAGACGCGGATGGCACCATGCCAGACATGTAAAACAGCCATCCTATTGCCTAGACCTTTTTTTAATACCGCGACCAATGGGTTAAAACACAGGTTGAAAAAATAAAACAAAAAATCGGACAGAAAAAATGCTTAACAAAACTCTGACTCAACTTTAACAAAATCAAATATATTATTTAAACAAAAGAAAACAGGGAAAAATATCCTCATATAACAAATAAACCTATAGAACAAAAAACAAAATTGATATGAGACTCTAAACAAAGATATATCACAAACAAAATATCTATAAACCATATTGTCATACGAAAAATTTCAAATTACTTCAACTATGAATGAGCATCAGGATCTTCATTTACAGTTCACAGACTAAGGTATCTGCAGACTCCACGTAAAGAGTAACATTATAAATGAACTTACTAAAGCTACAAAATCTGTCTGTGTTTCCCATGTGTAATCTTTGGCGTTGTAATGAAAATGGTATTATGACGGGAAAGATGAAAGGATTATATGCTCAAAAAAAAGGATGAAAACAATCTTTCTAAAAATTATATATATAAAGGGTAAAAAGAGGAAGTTAAAATAAGCATTAAAATAAAGTTTAAAAATTATTGCACAAAAAATCCAATGGCAACACTGAAAAAAAAAATTGAAATGAAAGAAAATGAAACATCTTCAATAACAAAAAATTAACAGCAAAAGTAAATGCAATGCTAATATCTTGCATGCTAAAATAAAAGCAGACTTGCAGAAAATGGCATCATTATTTTTTTGCCAAAAATAAGAAATTATAGTAATAATATCAAACAAATAGTAATATGACACACAAGAACAATCTCTAACATTGAAACAAGAACAGTAAGTGCTCATTTCTAGCTTTATAAACTAAACCTCAAATATTAGAAATGTATGTTAAAGCTCAAGTAATAGTTGAGATGCAGAACAAAATCAGTAACAAAATATTAATTAGAATAATTTCTCTTCAGCATGATAGCTCCACAGAGTTAAAACTGTCAATGTTCTAAATCTCAGCTACCTTCTTCCATAAATAATAATTGCAATGGTAAACATGAAACAAATCTTCTTTTATCAAAAGCAAATATAAAGAACAGCATCTCTCAAATCTGATAAAGCTCAGGCACTTACCGTAGAATTGTGCGTTCATCAGGGGGCTGCTTTGGGGCATGGGAATTACTTCGCCGTCTCTCCAGGTAGGAGGGAAGGTGACCAAGACCTGTGCTGCGCCGATTGGATGACCTGGAGACCGAACGCCTCTCTCCTAGACTTCCTCCATCACTGTGCTTCCCATCTGCATTTGAAGATACATGAATAATTCAATCTAATATAATTACAAACTGCAGTGAGTTCTGGCCTGGGTATCTTAACCTATCATAGAGAGGTGTGATGATGTATATTTTAGTCGAGTTTTGGCCCTGACAACATGCATCATAACATATATGACAATAGTCACCATGGCATATTTGATCTTAGGGGATAGCAGTGAATTGCAACAATCCAAGGTCTCTACCAGCACCAACTTCAGAGAGTGACCTCCCGCTCTAAAGTACCGGTGGCGCAGGATGTGCAGGCAGAATGAGAAGAGGAAGGTGATCCAGACTATGTGCAGTGGCTGAAAGGAGCCCATGTACCAGTGCAGCCACTTTGTGGTACGAGCAACCATAAGCACAAGTCTCCTTCCTCTACTCTATTTCTTCATGTTTTTCTTTCTTTACAGACTGTTATTCATTTCACATTTGTTTATAAGTACACAAATACAGAAAAAAGTGGTTTTTTGTCCTTCTTTAAAACTGTAATAACCTACTCTAGATTTCAATTCTAGTCTACTAGTCTACTGATAAAGCCTGTCAACTGACACATATAAGCCTCACAACATAGTAACACACAAAAAAATACAAACAAAAAGTACAATCATCATAAAAAAAGTAAATCTAAGAGAATGCAGAAACTCATAAAATGATGCATGAAGTTCCCTCTCTCAGAAAAAAAAAAACATCCCTGGGTTAAGGCAAGAAAATCTCTAACAAATTTAATCTCAAATATCATTCAAGATTTTCATTTTGATTATAGCAAGTATATGTGATTACTTGTCTCCCTTCAACTACCTTATAACTTATAAAAAAAAAAAAAAAAAAAAAAAAAAAAAAAAGATATATAATACAAGCACATACTACATAGAGGACACATTTGAGCAAGCTGTGTCTCTCAAAATGCTATCTTCAAATCAACCTTGTCATCAATCTAAAATATCTAAATTAAAAGAAAAAAATATATAAACAAAAAAAAAAAAAAAAAGAAAGAAAGTTCTAACCTGGAGATTTTTTGTCAAGTGTGCTGGTGTCACCTACAGCTCTCCTCTCTTGACGTTCTCGCCTTTCATCCTCGGTCTCTGGGACGCCCGAATCACCTTCAGGGGATCCTCGCTGGTGAACAATCATAAGTATTAATAGTTGGATTTATTTTTCTTAGATTGTCTTATTGATGATCAAATGTATATCGCAGTTTTGCATAATATTCTCACTGTTCATACATGATACATACAACATATCAACTAACAGGTGACATGATGAAATACTACATATTAAGTCTAATCACATCTTACCTGACTTTCACACACTTCAATCTTATCAAGCTGTGCAATGGTGGTAGATATAGCTGCTGAAACATCTCTGTCTCCCTCACTCATTAGCAGACTACCAACAACAGTTTCTAGTTCCTGTAAATGTAACCATACATCTCATTAACATGACTAAAGACAGTAAAGAAATATAAAATGTTATGGCTATTTCATAAAACTTTTACTAAATAAATCTTGTCAAATGCAATCAAACAATTGACTAACTTGCAATCTGGTTTTGTCATCTGGTAAGGTAATTGTTGCTTTCATCTGTGGCAACATCACTACCAACTTCAACCTGATGTTAGCCACTCTATCACCTGCAGGAAAAAAAATGAACTGTCATAACACTGTATAAATATATATAAAAGATATTCGTAAAAGTATTTTTACTAAAAATCTATAAAAAAATTACCATTAAGGTATGGTAACACTGTTAATTTCATCTTTAGTTTCTGTATTTAAACCAAACATTCTATAATATAGGTTAATCATCTTCTACATCAAAGTCTTACAATTTTGCCAATCAAGCCTGAAAGGTTCTAAATATTTCTCATAAATTAATATCTACAAATACAGCAAATCAGCTATTGCCTAATCATATCACCTGATTTAGGGAGAGTTCACTTACTATGTAGTGACAGCAGAGGCCTGAAGAAGTAAGTCTTGAAAAATGACTTTGAAAACATCTCAAGTACCATGCTGGACACATTGAGAAATAGCATTCTCTTATGACAACTATTTCCTTCACAAAAGTCTGTATGGAGAGTAGACATTATTAAAAACAAAGAGTGATTTTGCATCAAAAACACTGCTTGTACAATAGGAGCAACTTATAGAGGTGTTTTATCCATGAATATAAAAAAATTAATTGTTTTATTAAGCACTGAAAATACTTGACATGTATAAGCACCCGTTCATCATTTGACCTTGAAATGGGTTCATTAACAATCAAGGCTTCCCTATTTCATATATTTTAGTATAAGAGCATTATTCTTATGTAAGTATAACTAACTTGAACTTATAACTACAAATAATTCAAAAAATAAACACACAGGAGTATTGCATACCTGCCCTTTATTATTACAACAACTAATTAGAAAACTTCTTATATAACTTACCTGAAACCAGGGAGTTGCTAATATGTTCTCTTTGTTCTTGGGTATTCATATGTCTCAGAAACACCAGCAGAGTTCTAGCTGCAGCAAGCCGACAGGGTATTGGACGCTGCAGAAGTAAATAGGAAATTTTACCTTCGGGGGATAAGAAGTGCACTGATACTAATGTTCTTCACAAATATCATGCACCTTAGTATCATATATCATGATTCTACAAAAAGAATATGAAAAGAGAGTGTTAACCAGTAAAGAAAAGTATATCGCAAAAGCTACAAATAATATTTCCTCCTGGTAAACACCAAAGAATACTGAACACACACAAACAAACAAACACACACACACACACGCGCACACACGCGCACACACGCGCACACACACACACACACACACACACACACACACACACACACACACACACACACACACACACACACACACACGCACACACACACACAGAGGAAAATTGTACTTACAGCAGTTTGCATTCTGACAAACATGAGTGGGACAAGTTGAGTGAAGATGAGATCCGCAGGCAGACAGGGAGCGAGGGCAGCAATCTGAGTGAGAGCCTCGGCATGTACACGCCAGACACTGGTGATACTCACGGTCTCTTCTCCTTGTTTAATGGCACCGATAAGCTCCAAAAGTTCTCCTCTCTGTATAATGAGAAGGGCAATGATATTGTAATCATCAAAAAGAAATTAATAAGATTGAGGGTAATGTTCCATGTAAAATTGCAAGGAACAAATGTAATCATGAGCAAGAGGGAGAGAGTCTTCCTATAAAATTGCTGTAATTTTTAAAATATTCAAATATTGTCTATATATATTGCACTTCAGGCTTAATCAACAATACCTCAAAAGACTAACACAGGATATTATAGCATATGCATATCATACTCATTAACAATTCTTAACACTAAGATGTAGAATATAAAAAGATGATCTTTTTCAATCTACTCACCGAAGACTGTGGAGTGACGGCATTGTGTTTGTTCATGGTGGCAATGATGTGAGGCAGATTAGGGGTTATGGCTGACAAAATATCCAAGTTCTCCGACCGCAACAATTGCAGTAGCCCTTCTTTGAGCAAACCAACTTCAGCTCCCACAAGTGTACATAGCTGTAATGATACAAAGTAATACATAATGTCACACTCAGTTCAAAGAAATTTCAAGATGGTTGATTCAAATCCATAAAAATATAAGAATCCTAAAACAAAAAAAATCACAGTGAAGTCTTAATAAAGAATAAAGGAAAAAAATAATAATGACAAAGTATCCAAAACAATTCTTAAAAATACACCACTCCAATTCATATATCAACATTACCTGATGGAATGCCGCTGCAACTGTTGTTCTCACTTGCTGACTGGGATCAGTAACAAGTGAAGAGAAGGTGGTGTGTAGACTTGTACGATAGGTGGTGGAACCTCCGGCAAAAGCCACCATGCACGGCAGGTTGTAAGCACACTGCTGTCGACATTCTGCCTCGTATTCCCCGCTCCTTACTTCGGCTACCAAGTCTGGCATCTGGTATCAAGAAGTTTGGCATATAATAGTGTGAGTATGAATATGAGTGAGAGTGAGATTAAGTGTCAGTGTGAGTATGAGTATTAGTATGAGTATGAGTATGAGTGTGAGTGTGAGTGTGAGTGTGAGTGTGAGTGTGAGTATAAGTATAAGTATAAGTATAAGTATAAGTATAAGTATAAGTATAAGTATAAGTATAAGTATAAGTATAAGTATAAATATAAGTATAAGTATAAGTATAAGTATAAGTATAAGTATAAGTATAAGTATAAGTATAAGTATAAGTATAAGTATAAGTATAAGTATAAGTATATGAGTGTGAGTGTGAGTGTGAGTGTGAGTGTGAGTGTGAGTGTGAGTGTGAGTGTCTGTGTCTGTGTCTGTGTGCGTGTGCGTGTGCGTGTGCGTGTGCGTGTGCGTGTGCGTGTGCGTGTGCGTGTGCGTGTGCGTGTGCGTGTGCGTGTGCGTGTGCGTGTGCGTGTGCGTGTGCGTGTGCGTGTGCGTGTGCGTGTGCGTGTGCGTGTGCGTGTGCGTGTGGGTGTGCGTGTGCGTGTGCGCGTGTGCGTGTGCACACTCCTTACTTCAGCTACCAAGTCTGGTATCTGGTAATATTAAGAAGTTTTACATATAATAGTGTAAGTATGAGAGTGAAAGTGTGAGTGTAAGTGTGAGTATGAGTATGAGTATGAGTATGAGTATGAGTATGAGTATGAGTATGAGAATGAGAATGAACATGAGTATGAGTATGAGTATGACTGTGCATGAGTATGAGCACTTTATATGTGTGTGTGTGTGTGTGTGTGTGTGTGTGTGTGTGTGTGTGTGTGTGTGTGTGTGTGTGTGTGTGTGTGTGTGTGTGTGTGTGTGTGTGTGTGTGCATGTGCATGCCTGCACATGTGCTTGAGGCCATGTGTTTGTATGTAGGTATTAATTGTGTGATTATGTATTTGTGTGTGTATGAGTGCAGGACATGGATTTATTCCTGCATCATTTCATCACAAAATTTCATCAGTAACATTTCGGAATCCCTATAAGAATTCCTGTATGTGCGGAAATAGACTAAACTTAGATGACAAACAATATCATTCTTACTGGAGGTTCATTTTTCTTGGAATCTGGGAGTCCTAGTTTTGCCAAAGTGCAATAAAAATTAAGGAACCAACTCTTCTGATCTTCTGTAAGATCATCTGAAAGGAAAAAAATATATATCTCATTATAAATCACAAACCACAATTCACTCTCAAATATATTCATCAGAATCTAAATACTTTTAGGATGAACATATGAATATCCAAATATGAAATATATCTATCGTCAATAAATCATAATATGAAAAAAATATTTCCAGTAATGCACTAAAATGAAAATATATGAAGATAAACATGCTAGAATTCTGGTATTCCATTACTTTAAGACTGACTGAAAATTATCTATTAAACTAATACACACTAGAAGTTCGTAACTAACCGTGTAGTCCATGGCAGATGCGGCCTAGGAGGTGAGCCGTTACCGGTAATGAAGCATCTTCAACTCTCAACGCGCGTTCGCAGACCTTCCTCACAAGTGGGACCAGAGTGCCCACTCGTGTTTCTAGAAGAAATAATTAAATTAAAATTTCTACTTTACTTTGCTTCAGCTTTTCTTTCTGTACATTACAATATATAAAAAT
>BOPN01007568.1:22500-25000 GCA_017312705.2 Penaeus japonicus | reverse complement strand
GTGGGTTTGGGTGTTTGTGTGGGTGTGGATGTGGGTGTGGATGTGGGCGTGTCTTGAGGGTGTTTGTGTGGGGGTCTGTGTAGGTGTTTGTGTGGGGGTGTCTAGCGCGTGGGTCTTTGTGTGGGTGTAGGCGGTTGTGTGGGATGGGATGTGGGTGTTTGTGTGGGTGTACCTTACGTATTACTGTGGGTATTTGTGTGGATGTGTCTTGCGTGTGTATGTGCGGGTCTTTCGCGTGTGTGTTCGTGTGTGTGAGGGTGTGTCTTCCGTATATGCGTGAACTTGATCAATCCCCCCCCCTCTAATTTTCTTTCTATTTTTTTATTTATTTACTGTTTACTTCTTTCTTTAACGCATGTTCTTCAACACATCTGTATCTGCGTGTCACCCTTTCTCTTCAACCCTTTAAACTCTATCTGTATAGAGTATCCGAGCAACTACCTCCCCCCCCCCCCCCACCCCCACCCCCCCACCCCCTTTGCCCCATCAACTTCCTCCCTCAACTTCACAGATAATGAAACTCCGATTTTAATCTCCGGTTTCCGATAATCTTCACTTAACGAAGGAAGTTGCCGCTGCGTATCTGGCTAGAGAGCTTGGGTCATTTGGGTCATTGTAGGGGGTCATAAAGGTCATTTAAGCCTATTCAAGAAAATAATGCCATATAATACATAAATCAAACGGCTTTCTACTGAACTTGAGTGTGCGAAAGAGTGAACGATTGTTATATATATATATATATATATATATATATATATATATATATATATATATATATATATATATATATATGCATATATATATATATATATATACATATATATATATATATATATATATATATATATATATATATATATATATATATATATATATATATATATATATATATATATATATATATATATATATATATATATATATATATATATATATATATATATATATATATATATATATATATATGTATATATGTACATACATATATATGTATATATATATATATATATATATATATATATATATATATATATATATATATATATACATGTACATATATATATATATATATATATATATACATATATATATATATATATATATATATATATATATATATATATACATATATATATATATATATATATATATATATATATATATATATATATATATGCATATATATATATATATATATATATATATATATATATATATATATATATATATATATATATCCTTACACTGAAATCAAATGCATGAAAACATGTATATTTTCGCACGTCTCAGTCCTCCCCGTCAAGCAATTCCAGTCAGTACTCCTCACCATCATCCATACCAGTCGGTGCCATACCACTTTCTCCTACAACCCCCTTACACCATACTAAAGAACAAGAACAACAGCCTGTCACCGACGACAACAACAACAACAACAACAACAACAACGACGACAGTGCAGGCTGACGTACCACTTGGCCCAGACTCCCAGTTTCCCAATCCCTCCCTATATAAAAAAAAAAGGAAATAAAGCGCTTTATATGGAGAGCAGGATGCAGCAGCTAAAGCCATCGTCGCCAGTATGTCGCGCGTCAGAGCAAGCAGGACAATGTCTTGCGATCAATAGTTGTCCCCAAATCTCGGCTTGACGTGTATCCATAATGAGTGGTTGCAGGAGGAAGGCTTCCGCACATACTGGAGGCCGAGGGTTACAAATCAATGAATCAACGAGTATATAAAATACAATCAAATACAACCGGTATGTTTCGAGAGATGCGGCGAGCCTAGCTGTAACCTGAGGTATCGAAATATCACGATCAGGTCACACTCCAAAGTATGTTCATATACGACGGTTTCAATCCCTTTAGATATATACTCATGACTCCCAGATATAATCCAATCCCTTTTAAACACCACTACCATATCCCGAATCCCTTAAAGCATCCCTTAATTCCCTCGACGTGTGGGTGAAGCAGCTATGGGTGCACAGGTGTGACCGCTTAGTACATGCAACACCTGCTAAGTGGGTCGACCCAACGGCAGGGGGGTGGAGGGGGGGGAAGGGGCACTTGCAAAGAGGTGTCCTGGGGGTGGGTGAGGGCGGGAGAGGGTGGGCGGTAGGAGAAGCTCTACAGGTGGGCGGAGTTACCTGCAATGTCTCTCTAAAGTGTCTATGAGGGCTACTGTGTCTCTACAGGTGGATCGAGAAGTTAGGGAAGTTGCACATGGAATATGCAGGATATGGTAATGCTCATGTGCTCACGTGAGAGTATGCATGATTATGTGTGCGAGCGCGAAAGTGTGTGTGTGTGCGCGCGCGCGCGCGCGTGTGTGTGTGTGTGTGTGTGTGTGTGTGTGTGTGTGTGTGTGTGTGTGTGTGTGTGTGTGTGTGTGTGTGTGTGTGTGTGTGTGTGCGTGTGTGTGTGTGTGTGTGTGTGTGTGTGTGTGCGCGTGTGTCTCTTAATTTGCAGCAGGAGGAGGGGGGAGGGGGAGGGTGAGGGGG
>BOPN01007567.1:37500-45000 GCA_017312705.2 Penaeus japonicus | reverse complement strand
CCGCACAAGAGTATCCTTCCTTCATCCTACGTAAAGAGACAGTATATCCTCGCTGATGTTGCAATCCTTGTGCAACCTTATGCGATGGTTGTGCTTCTGCGCTGTATTGCCATGGATCCTGCTTTAAAAGGGGGATCTGTTGCTTTCCGCCGAGAAACGGAGAGAGGAAGTACGGGATGAGAGAGATTGAGAGGACGTCTCTGTGTGTGTGTGTGTGTGTGTGTGTGTGTGTGTGTGTGTGTGTGTGTGTGTGTGTGTGTGTGTGTGTGTGCACATCCACACACGCACACGCTGATAATATTAACTTGACGAAACAGACATAGGAAAGGAGTGCCTCTTGTAGACCCATATAATCTAAACTTCGGTAAGTTACGCCAAGGGAACACCGTTTGCCAGATGCAAGGATTACCCCAATTCTTCCGCACATATATCCTTCCTTCATCCTACGTAAAGAGACAGTATATCCTCGCTGATGTTGCAATCCTTGTGCAACCTTATGCGATGGTTGTGCTTCTGCGCTGTATTGCCATGGATCCTGCTTTAAAAGGGGGATCTGTTGCTTTCCGCCGAGAAACGGAGAGAGGAAGTACGGGATGAGAGAGACAGAGAGAGACAGAGACAGAGACAGAGACAGAGACAGAGACAGAGACAGAGACAGAGACAGAGACAGAGACAGAGACAGAGACAGAGACAGAGACAGAGACAGAGACAGAGACAGAGACAGAGACAGAGACAGAGACAGAGACAGACAGAGACAGAGAGAGAGACGGAAAGAAAGAAACAAGAGAGACTGAAAGAGACAAACAAAGAGAGGAGAGGAGAGAGAGACAGAGAGGAGAGGAGAGAGAGACAGAGAGGAAAGGAAGAGTGTGATGGGCGTCTCAGTCTGTTCCAACTAATAACCCACACAAAATAGGTATTGATGCTAGACACAGGGTTTATACAGTTTAGGTCTATTCCATAACGCAGATAGTTTGTTGTTATGATACACAATAGATAATTTACACTGCTGCACAGTGATCACAGTACTGAACACTAACACGAAACAAATAAAAAGGTAAAGAAATCAGGCGTCAACGGTAGCGCAGTCGATCCCGGTCTGTCTGTATGTTCCAGATATCCCGCTTATATGAAAGGATTTCTCATCCGCCGTCCCCAGTGGATACGCAGGGACAGTAGTCTGGAATGAAGGGGATGTGGCAGTTAAAGGTATTTTAGCTGGACTGAGGGTCAAGCTACTTGGGAAGGTAACTATGTGTGTATTACCTGTCCATCAAAGTTGACCCGGCGATTGCCTCGCTAGGTAGAGTGTGATATTCATATAATATTTGTATATTGATCTATTTATGTATTTATGATGGCAGTACATCAGGGTTGACATGGCTGTAAACCATTATGTTTGATCTATCTATGTATTTATGTTGGCAGTGTCGGGACATCAGGGTTGACAAGGCTGGTTTGCCTAGCCGTTCTGATGGAATCATCTTCAACTTGCAGACCTGGAATGAGGTCATAGTGTAGTACCCGATACTTAACAATTGCATTGATGATTGGCAAGTGCCAAGATAGTAGAGTGGGAGGTAGAGGTGTATAGATATTGCATGTATATGGATATATCAAAATATTATTTAGAGAAAACTGAAGTAATTATGATTAACTTAACTTGCTTGTTCATTTCTGCATCACGTAGACAGATGACGCGGCATGTAGTCGACACATTCGACAGGAAATATGTAGATAGCGGCGCAGAAAGGGTCAAGTAAATTATAAGTTGGTAACCAACCTCTGCAATTCTGTTAAAGGGTACTAAGGGTATGCCAAGTTTGGATTTCAGAGAACGTGCATGATTGAGATATGATGATGTAAGAAGAGATAAATCACAAAACAAAATTAATCCATTGCTCATGTGCGAAATTATAAGAAATCTGGGAAAGTAAAAAGAATTAGACTTAACAGTAACATATGAAATGATATATTTATCAGTACTTACTAATGTGACCAAGAGATGGTCGTTACCTTACTCGAAGTGAGTTCTCCGAGGGAGGTGTGGCTGCTGGGCCGAAAAAATTAACGTGCTGGCGCTATTACTTCATTGGGCCGTACGCTAGGTCATTCTGCAGGGAGCAGAACTCATAGCTCTGTTAGCCGAAAAAAGGCCGGAGCTGTGTCGGGCGAAAAGTAGTGAAAAGTAACCGTGCTCGCGGTACTTCGCTGTGGACCATATAATAGGTCAGTACAACAGATGTCTCCTCGTGAGACCGTTGTGGCTCTGGAAGCGAAACATCAGGGCAGGCCCTAATTAATTATAAAATAAATGACAGGTCTGGCAGTCCTTATGATGAACGAAATAGAAAAAAGAAGCACCTGGGTCTCATCCTCGTGGAGGTGGGTAGTGGTAGGCCGAGACGGGGAAAATGTTGTGAGAAACTGAATCTCAAATGGTTAACTTTCTTTAACAGAGGAAATGCTGCCAAGGCAAGATTGGTAAAAATGATTGATGAAAGTGGTTGAAAATTAAAGCAAAATCCGAATGTATTATCGATATCAAGATTTTTCAGTAGTCGTCAACATAGATATCAAACAGATAGGCTTGGGGAGGAGAGATTAATAGAAAAGATATGGTTGAGGCGAGAAATATAACGCAAGCAACTATTCACATAATGTTCAACAAAACAAGGGCGATAAAAGAATTATTGTGGGTGGAGCGTCCTCTACCGAATTACCGAATATTCGTTTTATGCCATAACAATCTTTATGCAGTGTCAAAGGGTTTGTGAACAGAAATAAAAGAATAGTTCATGCAAGAGTGGGAAGGGTAAATGGTGTATCTACAGTGAGTTATGTGTAGTGTGTGTATTTTGCAGAAGATAATAAATCGCATACAATGATATACGGCTATGTAAAAAAAAAAGAATTAATAGGATAATAACAATTCCATTTACTATACATTACAATTAAGATAAAACGATAGTTCACTGTAATGAAACAATAATAATGATTTTAGAACAAGAATATGCGTTTAGAGAAAGTAATTCGCTAAGCGTTAAAAAAACGTTATGAAGATCAATAAAATGTGTAACAAACGAAAATATAATATTACAAAAAAGTATATATATATATATATATATATATGTGTGTGTGTGTGTGTGTGTGTGTGTGTGTGTGTGTGTATGTGTGTGTGTGTGTGTGTGTGTGTGTAAATTGTTGACTAATACGCTCACCTTGATAGACAGGTCTGATCATTGTAATGAAACCTTTTACGTTAGTGAGGTCATGAATGACTGTGAATGACCTGCTAGTGGTAAAACTTTCATAAAAAATAGCTAGTGCAATAAAGTCAATCTCGTGAATCCAGAAAAAATCGCAACTAACATATGTGAATAATCATATGAATAGTGAAAATTCTGATGAAACTAATCCGAGTCGGAAATATTTTGTGCATTAACTGACCCGTCGGATAGTCGTACAGCACATCTTACATACAACCCTAGCATCATTTTTATGTATAAATTGCGTTCGTAAAACGAGGCTATAGTTCATGCAACTGATATGCATGATACATGAAGAAAAATATAGTTCGAATTCTTCAATTTAATGAGACAATTTAAAATTAGACCAAATACGAACTAATTGAAAATGATTTTAGATAGAAGCTAATTAATATGAGTAATAAAAATCACGGACTTTATAATAATTTCCATGAAAAATAATCCTAAGAAATATTTTGAACAATCACTGATTTGTGAATGAATAAAATTCGATAATATGATGAGAAATATGGCAGAATTTCTACCAAAGGTTATGCAATAAACGTTAAAAACTATAATACCTTTCTGTTAACAAACATTGAGAAAAAAAAATCAGAGGGAGAAATGTGGGTTATTATGAGTGGAAAAAAAATAGAAGGGAAACTGACACACAGGGTACAGCCCTTCCATTGACTTACCTTGATTTCATTGCCCTATGTGTTGTATTATTGCTGTAATCACGTTACAGTGAAAAATAAAAATATATTGGTGGTGCGACTCAAAAGAAGTACATGGCGAGCGGTCCATAAGTCTGTGAGGGTGGCGGTTTTCGATCCCACAAGCACCAGTTTGTGATGGTACGCAGAATGGATATTACCACTAGCACCAGTTTGTGAGTTTTTTTGTTTTTTCATTCTGCTGCTAGCACCAGTTTGAGAGAGTGAGCAGAATGGATCCCACCGCTGCCACCAGTTTGTGATGGGTGTCTTAGTCTGTTAGAACTAATAACCCACACAAAATAAGTATTAATGCCAGACACAGGGTTAATACAGTTCAGGTTTATTCCATAACTCAGATAGTTTGACGTTGTGGTACATGATAGATAATATGCACTACAGCATAATGATCACAGTAATAAACTAATCACAACACGTATAACCAGGCAAAGATAGGCGTCAGCGGTAGCACAGTCGACCACGGTCTGTCTGTATGTTCCAGATATCCTGCTTGTATGGAAGGGGTTCCTGTCCGCCGTCCCCAGTGACTACGCGGGAAGGTAGTCTGGAATGAAGGGGATGTGGCAGTCAAAGGTATTTCAGCTGACTTGAGGGTCAAGCTACTTGGGAAGGCAATTATGTGTGAATTACCTGTCCATTAAAGTTGACCCGACCTGACCCGGCGATTGTCTCGCTAGGTAGAGTGTGATATTCATGTAATATTTGTATATTGATGTATGTATTTAATATTTATGTATCTAATATCTTATATAAACATACTATATAATCCTCATTTAGAGAAAGAGATTTTAGATAGTAAGAAGGGAGGGAGGGAGCGAGAGAGAGAGAGAGAAGGGAGGCTGGAAAAAAGAGAGGAAGGAAGGGAGGGAGCAGGTAATAATGAAGAGGCAAACGATGAACATGAGGTAAATGAAAAAGCGAAAGAAAGGCAGGATCACAAAGGTTGAAGAAAGAAGAATGAGCGAGATGCTGAGTATGAAATGAAAGATAATTAAAGGATGAGAGAAAGAGAAACAAATCAAGTCAGAGGGAGAGATAGAGAGTAGAAAAAGAGAAAGAAAGAACGAAAAGTAGAGAAAGAGAAAGAAAGAACGAAAAATAGAGAAAGAGAAATAAAAAAAACGAAAAATAGAGAAAGAAAGAAAGAACGAAACAGAGAAAGAGTAAGAAAGAACGAAAAATAGAGAAATAGAGATAAATAAATAACGAGAAAGAGAAACAGAAACAAAGAAAGAGATGAGAGAGAGAAAGAAAGAAAGAGAGGAGAGAGGAAAAAAGAAAGAACGAATGAGAATGAGAATAAACAGACAGGAAGCAAGAACTCAATTACGGACACGGGTTGAGGACTCTCGCAGGGCTAGACAACATGGGGGAGAGCAAGTGAGCACTCCAGGTATTTCAAACACGTGGAAGGGAATAGACTCACGGGGTCCATCAACAAGCATCCGGCTGTGATTGTAACCTTGGAAACATCCGCGTGTTCCAAGCCCTGTGATAACAACGACCGCTCCAGTAACTACGCTAACAGGGTTGGTCAACTGCGTGGGGTGTGCGTGCGTGTGTGTGTGTGTGTGTGTGTGTGTGTGTGTGTGTGTGTGTGTGTGTGTGTGTGTGTGTGTGTGTGTGTGTGTGTGTGTGTGTGTGTGTGTGTGTGATTTGAATTCTTGTGTGTGTATGGGTGTGGTTTGGATTCTTGTGTGTGTATGGGTGTGGTTTGGATTCTTGTGTGTGTGTGGATGTGGTTTGGATTCGTGTGTGTGTGTATAGTATGCGTGTCTGTGTGATTCTTTTGTGAAATCAGTTGGCTGGGTTTGGCTTTACGGAGAAAAGAAAATTATATTCTAATGTAAAAGGATATTATCTATGTAAGTGAATGTATAGAAAGCTCAGGAATTGTTTTTTCTCACTTTTTACACACATGTAATTCATCTTAACCTTGATATTCACCCAGTATTATTAACATTGCAAATTCACAGAAGTACGCAACATGAATGTGATCAGAATTTTACAGCACTGCGATTTTTTTCTTTTTCTTTTTTTTCGTTATCATGTATATCACTGTTGCTATCATTACCATATCTCTTATTCTCATTATCATCACTGTCATCCTAATCATCACCAGAATCAACAGCAATTGAGAAATCGAGAGAGAGTATCATTCTACCAAACCGTATAACCCGGTTGACCTTCAAGAGATCATAAGGCAGGGTTTACTCATGTCTGTATTCAAAACAGTGGTTGCTGCAAATACACGTAAGTCTCAAGATGTATAAAAGTTCAGGAATAAGAATATTCATTGAAGGCTGATAGATTATGATAGATTATATTGTGGTGTTGATTATAAATTACAGAATATTGTGTAGTGATGCAAGATGGTTACATACAAATCTGAGCGGAGAATGACAGTGTGTAAGGCTTGTAAAGGTTTTCCTCTTGGCTTATGGATAATGATTAGGACTAGGAGTCTTCTTATCCCCACAACTTCGGGATAAGGAGAAATGTATACTAGTTTACCAAACTTAAAAGTCAGGAAAGTAAAGTAAGGTAATAATCTAACAGATATGAGCAATAAAAAATTACAAAGCTAAAAATTTGTTGTTTTATACATGAGAGTTATAAGCAAAGAAAAACAAAGTGGAAAAAATACAAACTATATGCAAAATTAAGGTAATAATATGATTATATTCTATAGTATATCAACTGTGAATAGACATTTGATAAATGTTGTAATAGGGTATTATATACCGAATTTCGGATATAGCATAAGTACATCTTCTAGTACAGTTGATGTTATGAAATAATTACATAACTCTGCATACCTCATGCTAGGGGGGCTGAAAGGTTGTATCATATGGCAATCTGAAATGTAATGTTCAAGTTTGCATTTAGTTTCTGCTACATTGCATTCTGAACTGACCTGCCAATACATTCTGTATCCAAAGTAATTCTATAACAGTAGAAATAGGAAAGTGAAAAACGCAGAGTTTAACAACACAACACTCGGCAAAATATATATTACCGTAAAAAGGGCGAGTGAAAACGTGTAGACTTTAACACTCGGAGGGTGGGAGGAGGTGACGAACTGAAATTAATGACTGAAAGAAGACTAAATTCTTAAAAGTTGATATATTGAAAAATAAAATGCAACGGTAAAATCGTAAGCGAGTTGACAAAATGAAACAACACCTCAAAGTTTAAAAGGAATTATAAACTCTCAAATCAAATGGCAAAGAGACAATGAACAAGTGAAAACAAGGCAGACTTAGAAAGGATTAACAAGAAATTCTGTTAAAACGAGACACAAATGAGAACACAGGTAAAATGCAAGTAAATAATTAATATAGCAATAAAACAAAGTCTAACTGTAGGGTACATAGGAGACTAAAATGAGAGCATAACATTTATGAATACCATGTCCAACATGAATACGTGTATACAATAGACAGACCAAAAACTCAAAACAAAAAGTGTCTCACGACCATCATTAACTATGGCTAACTAGTTGTTTGTCGAAT